>JAKVIS010003401.1:0-17520 GCA_033119425.1 Bufotes viridis
AGATACAGACTGTAACACGGTCTCAAAGATTCAGGGACCAAGCACCAATGCATATGTCTTTTCAATGGAGAATACAATTCAGTGCCATCACACACACAGGATAATACGGCAGCACATACCTATTACATCCTCATCTTCTTTATTTAGACCAGACCACCATGACAACCTCTACAGCCAGGTCTCATCTCGTGAGTTTACCACACAGACATTTATCACTTCTCCATCATCCTGCCCTCGTGCCCAACAGAGTTATCCTGCTACTGCCCCCAAACTGCAGCGAACTGTCCCAATGCCCCCAAACACTATACTGCAGAAGTAATAGCCCCATACAGATATTCCCAAAGTGCCTCCAAAAGTCCCTACCAATTATAATTCTTCTCAGAGTGCCTTCATTAGTAATAGAGCCACCCACACAGATAATACTTCCAAGAGTACCCCTGTTAGTATGTTAGCACTAGTGCCCTCCACACTGTGCCCACAATAATGCCCCATAGTTCCCCAGTATTCAGGGGTGTAGCTAAAGGCTCATGGGCTCTGGGTGCATAAAAGTTCAGTGCTTGGTGGCCAGGGTCAGAAAGCACATAGCCTTCGTGCTGTCTGAGGCAAAATTGAAACGCCCAACCCCCCTACCATGCCAAATTCATGAACCTAACCCCTTCCCTCCAGCCAGAGGTGTCACTTGACCTGCATGCATGTTCTATAATACCAGTGTCTCTTATGTGGCACATGGGTCTTTGGGCCCCTCAGGCTCCTGGCCCAGTAGTGACTGCTACCTTTGCACTCCTCGGCAGCTACACCCCTGCCAGTAGTGATAAAGCTACCCAAAGTGCCGCTTAGTAGCTATAATGCCCCTATGGTGCTCCCACCAGTTACAACAACCCCCCTAGAACCCTCCAGTAGTTATAATGCCCCTATGGTGCTTCAACTAGTTATAATAACCCCTGGAACCTCCAGTGGTTATAATGCCCCGGAGCACACAACAATACCCTCTATATTGCCTCTCTCAGTAGGTATAATGTCCTCTGTGGTGCTCCCAGTAAGTATAATGCTCCCTATAGTGGCCCAGTAATTATAATGCTGCCTTTAGCGACCCAGTTGTTATAATGGCCCCTCTTGTAGTGCACCCAACAGGCATTGGTCCCCTCTGTAGTGCCTCCTCCAGTAGGCATAATGCACTCATCTGTATAAATGTCTCTCAGTAGTGCCCCAGTAGCTGGCAACAACCCCTTTGTAGTGCCCCCCCAGTAGGCAGGGGTGGACTGGGAAGCTAAAGTGGCCCTGTTAAAAATAGAATAAAAGTGGCCCCATTTTTTGCAGGCAGGTCCAAATTGAATGAAGGTGGGGCACAATACCATGGTGCAAAATACCGTCCCCAGCAGAACCAATACGGTGTGGCACAATATACTGCCCCAAAACAAGCTGTCCTCTGTGGTGGCCAATCGGTAGGCTGCCATCTTCTGTCCCTCCTCCTCCAGCTGTCTATGGGCAGGGGGCTTAGGAGGTGAGCGGCACACAGAAGTTAAATTCACCACCTCTCCATTCACTCTCCACCAGGATGCAGAGGCTGCCTCACCAGACCGGCTCAGGGGGCCCTGCGCCCACATAGGCGGATATTTAGGCCCTATCATGCAGATATGCCATAAATGTCCAAATTGGGAATACTCCCTTTCTGGGCTACCTGCCAACATCCTTATAAACGTACATGTGTGGCTTGGGTTTATTCCCAGTACTGTGACTGTGACGAGGGGACATCCTCTGCGTATGGAGGAAAGAAGGTTTGTACACAAACATAGACGAGGATTCTTTACGGTAAGAGCAGTGAGACTATGGAGCTCTCTGCCTGAAGAGGTGGTGATGGTGAGTTCACTAAAAGAGTTCAATTTTAATACTCAGGAACCGCGCTGCATCAAGTGGAAACAAGTTCAAGCCTTGCAGGTTCCAACGTTTGTGGGTCGGTTGAATAGCCGGAACCAGGGTAAAACCTTGCCGGTTATGCTGCAATAAAAAGCAAAATAGTGCACCACCTTTTGTAAAATAAGCTGTTGCGCCTTTAATCACACTTACAGAATCGCAGTGTAAACAGTCATAAAACCGTCTCAGCGGTATTTGCCCGACCCGGGTTTCGCTGGCCTGAGCTTCATCAGGGGCAGGAACACGTCACTACCGGGGTTGCCCCACTCTTTTATATGGTTTCCTTAATTAGTACATACGGTCATATAGTACAAAAACTAATCAAAGTTATTTAAAATACATTTCAATAAATACATCACTTGTTAATTCACACCAGAAACACCTTTCATTATCCTCTATCTCTCTTTATAAAACCACCACATTTTAAAACCAGGACTCTTCATTCAAACATTATTATTATCCTATTGCTCCGCTTACAAGGACCTTCCATTCACAAAAAAGTCATGTGATTTCATCCACCTATCACTACAGTGGGCGTTTTCCCCAACTGATTACATAACATCTCCTGGCCAATGGATTCTTCAGAGTTCAGTGGGTGTGTGCTACCTCACATCACTGCCGCCGGGAGACATATGGGAACAGGAGAATGGAAACCGCAATGAAACACAAGATCGGGTAAGATGAATCGATCCAGACCAAACAAGGTTTTAAATCGAACTCGACATTGAGGCCGCCAGGTTGCAAGGTGCCAAGTCGATATATCCACTCAACTTCCTTTCGATTGATCTGAGCGACCCTATCTCCGCCCCTCCAATGCGGCTCCACACTCTCAACCCCCATAAATTTCAAACCCACTGGGTTCTTTCCATGATGGGTTTTAAAGTGCGCCGAGACACTATGTGTTAAAAGTCCTTTCTTTATATTACGGATGTGTTCTTGTATCCTAACCTTTAATTTTCTCAAAGTCCTCCCTACATATTGAACCCCACACGGGCATTCCAATACATACACTATCCCTTCTTTCTCACATGAACACTCCCCTTTAACTTTAAATTTCTGTCCACTGATGTGGGATAACACTTCAGAAGAGTTCATTTTCCGATCTACACGATGACGGTTTCTGCATGGACCGCAGAAACCGCACCATGTGAACTGTCCCAATTTCTTGGGTCCATTCATGTTAGTGGGTGGGATGGCACTTCTCACTAATTTGTTCTTCAGGTTTGGGGCTTTTCTATACACGACCTCAGGCAGGGATGGAAGAATCGAACCTATTGTTGGATCAATTTTCAAAATTTTCCAGTTCTTTTTAATGATCTGTTTCAATGGTCCAGCTTTAACATTAAAGCCGGTCATGAGCGTGAATCTGAAATCCCTCTCCATTTTTGTCTAGGTTCCCTCACGCTCTCTCCCATCCTATTCCTCCTGACTTTGGAGATGTTCTCCTCTAGGTTACTATCTTCATACCCTTTTTCCAAGAACCGGGTTTTTAATATTGCACATTGTTTATCGAAATCTTGAGTCGATCATACAGTTTCTGGATACCCTCTTAAATTGTCCAGCAGGGATATTGGAAAGCCATGGACGAAAGTGACAACTATTAACGTCAATATATGAATTGACATCCGTCTCTTTAAAGTGAGTTTTGGTCAAAAACCTCCCCCATCTATTTCTATGCTAAGATCCAAAAAGACCACTTTTTATTACTAATCTCCCCAGTGAATCGGAGATTCCATTCTTCTGAATTTAATGAATCCACAAAGCCTTGCAGCCCTGATTCCTCCCCCATCCAAATCAAGAAGCAATCGTCGATATACCTTCTCCAGAGGAAAGGGTGCCCTCCGGAGAAGGTACATCAATCCGAGGGTAGGCGTGTTGCTCCTCCCAGAAAGCCCATAAAAATATTGGCGAAACTGGGGCGAATTTCGCCCCCATCGCCGTTCCAACCAGCTGTAAGTAATAAGCCCCATCATACCAAAAATAATTATGCATCAAACAAAAATTAAGGCAATCAAGGATGAACTGTCCCTGTTCAACATTCATAGTTTCATCCCTATCTAGCCTATCTTTCACTGCTCTAAGTCCCAGTTCTTTAGGGATGATGGTATATAGTGACATGGCGTCCACAGTGGCCATCCATGTGTTGTTCATACAAGAGCCTAAGCTTTTAATGATATCGATCATATCTCCCGTATCTTTCAAGTAAGATCTATTGGTGAGTCGCATATCCCTGAAGGAAATGATCTATATATTCAGTGACTCTGCTGGACAGGGAATTTAACCCGACACAATCGGACGTCCCGGAGGGTCCACCATACTTTTGTGGACCTTGGGCAGATGATAGATCACAGGGACTACTGGATGGGCCACCATGAGATACTCAAACTCCTTTCTATTTAAAATACCCTTCCCCAAACCTCTTTTCAGGATGATGTCAAGTTTGTTCTTAAATTCAACTGTGGGGTTACCCTTTAATTTACGGTATGTGGAGTTATCAGAGATAAGAGCGAGTCATCTCCTTCTCATACTTGCTTCTATCCATAACAACTTCTCCCCCTTTATCTGCTGGCTTTACTATAATATTCTTGTTTCGTTCTAATGACTTCACAGCCTCACTTTCTTCATAGGTCAAATTATTCGAATGGGATCTATAATCAATCTGTTCTAGGTCCCTCAGTACCCCTCTCCTAAATGCTTCGATACAATCATTGTCCTTATTTTTAGGGAGAAATTTGGATCTTTCTCTCAACTGTGTGTGTTGTATTCCTGTAATTGCTGTGTCTTTTTGGACCACTGGACCAGAATTATTTATATGATATTTGGCCAGATTTAATTTCCTAATAAACTTATGTACATCCAAAAAAGCCTCAAATTTATTGAGACCTTTAGAGGGGGCAAATTTCAACCCTCTAGAAAGTACCCTTTTCTCTGCATCGGATAGTTGGTGGGAACTTAAGTTGAAGATCCCTCCTATGTCTCCTTCATTCTCTTTTCTCTGGGGCTTGTTCTTTCCTTGTCCTCGTCGGCCTCTCTTATCCCTCTTTTTTGGGGGGTCCTCCCTTCTTTTACCTGTACCCCTCTCATAGCCTGATGGGGAAAATTCTGTGTATCAGTCTTGCTTGTTATGGACCTAATAGGAGGACCTTCAACTGTGTCTTTTCCATATTCTCTTTGTGAGGGAAAACCATTGGTAGATTGTGGTATCTGTGGAACCCCTCCCTCCCGGGGCTGTGTATAATTCCTCCTGAAACTATGGTTTGGGTCCATAGTATGAATTCCTGGGCTCATAAAATCGTGTATAGTCCCCTTCTCTCCCTCTCTGGTATCCCCAATTATTCGGTGTGTAGTCCCCTTCTCTCCCTCTCTGATATCCCCAATTATTCGGTGGGTATCTGCTAAATTGATTCCCATAGTTGTTATGAGGATGATCCTGGTTCCACCTCGGTCTGTAAAAATTTGGTCCATTGCGGTTTTGTCCTGGAGGTCTATATGGTTTAAAATTCTCATTCCTGTTCTGCTTATAGGGCGCTCTTCATTCCTATTTTGCTTCTCTTGTTCACAAAAACCTGTCCCACCGTTATTCGTCTGTATTGGGCTTGAACCTATGTTCCCACCCTTCTTATTTCTCCATTTATAGATATTATTCACCTTATAATCATCACAAACTTTGATATATTTCTTATATTTCTTATTCTTTACCTCCTCTTCCATTTTAACTACCTTATTTTTGCATTCCTGACTACATAAATCATAAATTTCCATATTTCCACCCTTGAGCGGTTTTAATCCCTCCTTCAATTCCTCAATGTTGTTATTAATTTTGTGAAGTTTTTTCTTCCTTATGTTGATAATAAACTCAATCACCCTCCAGCTGCATTCATTCATTACTTTCTCCCACTCTATTAGCTCACACTCGTCATCAGAGCTGAGCGGCAGCTGCCATCTCAAACCTTCTGGGATTTTCCTTTCATTCAAATACCGTTCCAGGGACGCTATATCCCATATTGTTCTAACTTCCTTCACTAGCTCTCTTTCTAGTTTTCAAATAAGTCCTTAATGTCATTCACATTATCTGCCTCCGCAATCGGAGTACTGTCCAGGAATGCAATATTGCACTTGAAGTTATCACGAATTCAAATATATCCATAATCCCGGTGGACGGCGTCCCGCCAAACAACAAATGAGTAATGTAAAGTACCAGTCACGTCCGAGGATACGATACCACGCTGCTGCAGGTTCCAATTGTGTTGTGGGAAAAACACTTTTAACAGTCCAATTTTAATACTCAGGAACCGCGCTGCATCAAGTGGAAACAAGTTCAAGCCTTGCAGGTTCCAACGTTTGTGGGTCGGTTGAATAGCCGGAACCAGGGTAAAACCTTGCCGGTTATGCTGCAATAAAAAGCAAAATAGTGCACCACCTTTTGTAAAATAAGCTGTTGCGCCTTTAATCACACTTACAGAATCGCAGTGTAAACAGTCATAAAACCGTCTCAGCGGTATTTGCCCGACCCGGGTTTCGCTGGCCTGAGCTTCATCAGGGGCAGGAACACGTCACTACCGGGTTGCCCCACTCTTTTATATGGTTTCCTTAATTAGTACATACGGTCATATAGTACAAAAACTAATCAAAGTTATTTAAAATACATTTCAATAAATACATCACTTGTTAATTCACACCAGAAACACCTTTCATTATCCTCTATCTCTCTTTATAAAACCACCACATTTTAAAACCAGGACTCTTCATTCAAACATTATTATTATCCTATTGCTCCGCTTACAAGGACCTTCCATTCACAAAAAAGTCATGTGATTTCATCCACCTATCACTACAGTGGGCGTTTTCCCCAACTGATTACATAACATCTCCTGGCCAATGGATTCTCCAGAGTTCAGTGGGTGTGTGCTACCTCACATCACTGCCGCCGGGAGACATATGGGAACAGGAAAATGGAAACCGCAATGAAACACAAGATCGGGTAAGATGAATCGATCAGACCAAACAAGGTTTTAAATCGAACTCGACATTGAGGCCGCCAGGTTGCAAGGTGCCAAGTCGATATATCCACTCAACTTCCTTTCGATTGATCTGAGCGACCCTATCTCCGCCCCTCCAATGCGGCTCCACACTCTCAACCCCCATAAATCTCCGATTCACTGGGGAGATTAGTAATAAAAAAGTGGTCTTTTTGGATCTTAGCATAGAAATAGATGGGGGGAGGTTTTTGACCAAAACTCACTTTAAAGAGACGGATGTCAATTCATATATTGACGTTAATAGTTGTCACTTTCGTCCATGGCTTTCCAATATCCCTGCTGGACAATTTAAGAGGGTATCCAGAAACTGTATGATCGACCAAGATTTCGATAAACAATGTGCAATATTAAAAACCCGGTTCTTGGAAAAAGGGTATGAAGATAGTAACCTAGAGGAGAACATCTCCAAAGTCAGGAGGAATAGGATGGGAGAGAGCGTGAGGAACCTAGACAAAAATGGAGAGGGATTCTCAGATTCCACGTTCATGACCGGCTTTAATGTTAAAGCTGGACCATTGAAACAGATCATTAAAAAGAACTGGAAAATTTTGAAAATTGATCCAACAATAGGTTCGATTCTTCCATCCCTGCCTGAGGTCGTGTATAGAAAAGCCTCAAACCTGAAGAACAAATTAGTGAGAAGTGCCATCCCACCCACTAATATGAATGGACCCAAGAAATTGGGACAGTTCACATGGTGCGGTTTCTGCGGTCCATGCAGAAACCGTCATCGTGTAGATCGGAAAATGAACTCTTCTGAAGTGTTATCCCACATCAGTGGACAGAAATTTAAAGTTAAAGGGGAGTGTTCATGTGAGAAAGAAGGGATAGTGTATGTATTGGAATGCCCGTGTGGGGTTCAATATGTAGGGAGGACTTTGAGAAAATTAAAGGTTAGGATACAAGAACATATCCGTAATATAAAGAAAGGACTTTTAACACATAGTGTCTCGGCGCACTTTAAAACCCATCATGGAAAGAACCCAGTGGGTTTGAAATTTATGGGGGTTGAGAGTGTGGAGCCGCATTGAGAGGCGGAGATAGGGTCGCTCAGATCAATCGAAAGGAAGTTGAGTGGATATATCGACTTGGCACCTTGCAACCTGGCGGCCTCAATGTCGAAGTTCGATTTAAAAACCTTGTTTGGTCTGATCGATCCATCTTACCCGATCTTGTGTTTCATTGCGGTTTCCATTTTCCTGTTCCCATATGTCTCCGGCGGCAGTGATGTGAGGTAGCACACACCCACTGAACTCTGGAGAATCCATTGGCCAGGAGATGTTATGTAATCAGTTGGGGAAAACGCCCACTGTAGTGATAGGTGGATGAAATCACATGACTTTTTTGTGAATGGAAGGTCCTTGTAAGCGGAGCAATAGGATAATAATAATGTTTGAATGAAGAGTCCTGGTTTTAAAATGTGGTGGTTTTATAAAGAGAGATAGAGGATAATGAAAGGTGTTTCTGGTGTGAATTAACAAGTGATGTATTTATTGAAATGTATTTTAAATAACTTTGATTAGTTTTTGTACTATATGACCGTATGTACTAATTAAGGAAACCATATAAAAGAGTGGGGCAACCCGGTAGTGACGTGTTCCTGCCCCTGATGAAGCTCAGGCCAGCGAAACCCGGGTCGGGCAAATACCGCTGAGACGGTTTTATGACTGTTTACACTGCGATTCTGTAAGTGTGATTAAAGGCGCAACAGCTTATTTTACAAAAGGTGGTGCACTATTTTGCTTTTTATTGCAGCATAACCGGCAAGGTTTTACCCTGGTTCCGGCTATTCAACCGACCCACAAACGTTGGAACCTGCAAGGCTTGAACTTGTTTCCACTTGATGCAGCGCGGTTCCTGAGTATTAAAATTGGACTGTTAAAAGTGTTTTTCCCACAACACAATTGGAACCTGCAGCAGCGTGGTATCGTATCCCGGACGTGACTGGTACTTTACATTACTCATTTGTTGTTTGGTGGGACGCCGTCCACCGGGATTATGGATATATTTGAATTCGTGATAACTTCAAGTGCAATATTGCATTCCTGGACAGTACTCCGATTGCGGAGGCAGATAATGTGAATGACATTAAGGACTTATTTGAAAAACTAGAAAGAGAGCTAGTGAAGGAAGTTAGAACAATATGGGATATAGCGTCCCTGGAACGGTATTTGAATGAAAGGAAAATCCCAGAAGGTTTGAGATGGCAGCTGCCGCTCAGCTCTGATGACGAGTGTGAGCTAATAGAGTGGGAGAAAGTAATGAATGAATGCAGCTGGAGGGTGATTGAGTTTATTATCAACATAAGGAAGAAAAAACTTCACAAAATCAATAACAACATTGAGGAATTGAAGGAGGGATTAAAACCGTTCAAGGGTGGAAATATGGAAATTTATGATTTATGTAGTCAGGAATGCAAAAATAAGGTAGTTAAAAAGGAAGAGGAGGTAAAGAATAAGAAATATAAGAAATATATCAAAGTTTGTGATGATTATAAGGTGAATAATATCTATAAATGGAGAAATAAGAAGGGTGGGAACATAGGTTCAAGCCCAATACAGACGAATAACGGTGGGACAGGTTTTTGTGAACAAGAGAAGCAAAATAGGAATGAAGAGCGCCCCTATAAGCAGAACAGGAATGAGAATTTTAAACCATATGCAGTATACGGGCACTTTAATACCCGTTTACCACCATTCTGTTATGTTCTTTAAGCGTTTCATGTAATTGCCTGCAGCAATATTAAGGGTGCCATTTAGGTATTGGACCACTGGGGGAGCTGGTGAGCAGTATATATATATAGCTAGGCCAAGGCAGGCTAGGGCAGTGCAGACCCTGGAGTCTGTGAAGGCCACATGTCTCAGGCCTAGGCCAGTTCAGCAGAAGTCAACCTGGAGGCAATCCCTAGAGCAAGAGGTACTAAACGTCAAGAGGAGGTACTTTATAAACTGGAGATTCAAGGATATAAGCCAGAAGTAGGGCATTGGGGCCTTGAAGCATCAATTCCAGTCAGGACGAGTCAGGAAGAAAGTAAGGTTCACCTGCAATTTCAAGTCCTGTATTACCACCCTCTGTTTAACCTTGCTGGATGTAAGACCACTGCAATTTTGATTGTCTGCAAAAGGAACTGTTGGAAAGACTGCTTACTGTATCATCACTGTCTTCAGTAAAGTTTGGATTCTGTTTTCAAGTTATCAGTCTGTACCTCAGTTATTCCTACTGTAAATACGGTGTGCCACCGTTTACTGGCACTGGCGTCACGACATATCAGGGACTTAGCCATAGGCACGTTAAACTATAACACCAAGGGCACCTCACCTTCCACCTGGCTGTGTCCCTCAAGAACCCAGAGAGTGCCCCAGAGGAGCAGCGTGCCGGCCTCTCCATCACTGGCATTCCCCAGGTTAGTTCCTACACAAAGCCCTGACTTGGGGGTGCTACATTTTGGCGTCACGAACAGGATACGCACGTTTTATGGACTGTGAGCAAAAACGTGAACTTTGTGCCTTAACCAGTTTGCCAAGTGACAAAACGCCTGTTTATTTGAAGTAAACTTTGTGGACCTAAAGCGTACAGAAAAGTGTCCCAAAACCTCCAGAAAGCGCTGTGCAGTGTTGCGCTATCAAGAGGAAGAAAATCGCCACTTCAAAGTGCATGTTTGTGGACTTTTATGCTGTTTCACTACCGCTGCTTGCTGTCATTGAATTGATGCATCATGGCGCCCAAGATGGCCGCCTGAACTGTGGACTTATCTACTGCGCCATCACTACTCATCACTGGCGGGAAAGCTTAGCGCCAGACTCTGCAGCGTCACCACTTTATTCAAATTTCCCAAGCTGGACTCCACCTACCTTGGACTTAGAAGAGCGCAGACGCTGTTCCCCGTCGGAACAAGTCCGAGCTCCGCCCCTCCAGCCCGACGTCCTCGCGGGAAGGCACGCTGCGCAAGGGATTCCCGAAGACGTCCTTCCGGATCTCGCGAGATTTGGACCGCCTGCACCGGAGTAAGTACCAACTCCTGGGAGAAATAATCCGACACCGGAGAGGGGGTCGCCTGGTTAGCAAGGCCCAAAAGGGGATACTGGACTCTGCCCATCGGTCACGCTCACCGGCCAGTAACCCCGCCGGCGCGACATCGGACCTATCGCTATCTCTTAAAGGGACCGCTCAACCAAATAATCTGCATCATGTCGGACTCAGAAGCAGCCGAGCAGCCTGCCCCCAGGGAGCCAGTGGCCACCAACGGTATTACGCCTGTCAACATGATGCCGCTGACGATGCCATACTACTTTGGGGCTCCATGGTTTCCCCGTTATGCCGGGAGGCTCATAATTTAAAAGACTTTCAAGACAAAATCCTGGCTCTGTTCCGACTCTATCCTATTAACCCGGAGCAGCAAATGGAGATTCTGTTAGCCCAGTTGGAAGGAGCGGCCCGTCGAGAAGTCATGTCCTGGCCCAGTTCTGAGAGGAGCACCATAGAGCAGATCTTTGACCGCCTCAGCACTACCTTTGAAGTCAGGGCGGTGTCTGAAATAAAGATGCGCTTCTTCAGCAAGAAACAAAAGCCTGGTGAGTCACTTCGTGATTTTGCTTTATCCCTCCAGGAGGCCTGGAGGGCTGTCATTCATATAGACCCTAGAGAGGTTGACACCCAGGATCAAACTCTGAGAGAGCAATTTATTGCGGGTGTGAATAAGCGAATCTTTAAAGACACAATTGAAAATGTTGTCGGCTCAGCACCCTAACAGTGTTTTCCTGGACTTTAAAGAACTGGCCATCAGTATTCTGGGACAACATCTGCCAACGGAACCAGTGGCCCATCCCGAGCCTCCTGTCCGTAATCCCAAGCTGACGGATACCAGCCTGCCAGGGGCCAGCCAAACCGCCCAGACTCCAGTTCCTGATACAGTAGCTGCTCTGATGGAACAGGTCAATTACCTCACTAAGAGCCTGGAAAAAGTCTGCAGGAAACTGGAAGAGTGGGAGAAACCCTTAATGCTGGAAGATGAACTCCTTTTGCCTCAAAGACCTGGCCCCCTGCGTATCAAGAAGTTTATCCCAGAGATCCTGGAAGACGTTCAAGTGACCGGTTTAGGAACCGTAAGCGACCTTCCTGTAATTACTGCAAGAAGTTGGGTCACACTGAATCTACTTGCTGGCAGTTAAGCAGCAGTCACCCTCGAGGCTGAGGACCGCCCCTCGGGAGGTAGAACAACAGGTCCAAGGGATCCAAACTGGATGCCCGTTATGTGGGGTCCCGTCCCAAAATAAGCGTCCGGATCAATGGAGTGCCTTTTGAGCGTTGCTGGACACTGGATCTCAAGTCACCACTATTCAGCAGTCCACCTTTAATCAGTTCTGGAGTTCCAGCCTGCTTACCCAGCCACCTGAGTCCTGGTTGGAGATAATTGCAAGCAATGGTAAGCCCATAAAGGTCCATGGATACTGGGAACCCACGCTCCAAGTGGGTGAAGCCACTTTACCACAGCAAGGAGTGATTGTGGTACAAACCGAGGATAAAGGGGCCACCCTGTGATTGTTGGGACTAATGTTTTCAAAAATTGCTACCCTGAGGTCCTTGAAGCTCTCCATCAGTCCCTGCCTGCAGCTTCCTCCGCCTCCAAGAAGGTCCTCCAAAAGACCATCAGCGTACTGTGTGCTCAGCAGAGGTTTGCAAATGAAAAGGAGAGATCTGCACCGCCAGGATCGGTGATAATAGACCAGTGACTCTACCTCCAAACTCTCAAACCCTCCTGTGGTGCCGTGCTGTCCTGGGAGTCCAGGGCCAAGACTATCCGGCCCTGGTGGAACCTGTCCAGATGGAGAACTACCCATATGTGAGAGCTGCCAAGTGCCTGGCGACCGTCTCCCAAGGTAAAGTACCTGTCCGTCTGATTAACCTCAGCGATCATCCTGCTGTGCTTACTAAGCACTGTCCTGTTGCCCAGCTTTCCCAGGTTTCCTTCCAGGATGTCATCCGCCTGCCTGTCACCGAGAAGCCATCAGCTGCCACTCGAGGACCTCTTCCTGCGGACGACTCTCCAGTGCCCTGGTGGAAGGAACTCCATGTCGAGGGACGAAGCTACCCCGCAGCATCAACTAGAGGGACTCCTGAACCTAGTAAAGCAACACCATCAAGCCTTCAGTAAGCATGCAACGGACTATGGAGAGGTCAGTGTTATCCAACACACCATACCCACTGGCTCTCATCCTCCCATTAAAGAGAGGTATAGACCCATACCACCAACTTCCTACCAAACTGTTAAAGAGATGATCCAAGAAATGAAAGACTCAAAGCGTAATCCGGGACAGTCGTAGTCCCTGGGCTGCCCCCTGGTTTTAGTAAAAAGAAAGATGGTGGCATCCGGTTTTGTGTAGACTATAGAAAGATAAATCAGATCACTCACAAAGATGCTTACCCATTGCCGCGTATTGAGGAGTCTCTAACTGCTCTAGGCTCCTCCGCCTACTTCTCCACCTTAGATTTAACCAGCGGATATTGGCAAGTGCCCATGGCCCCTGAAGATAGGGAAAAGACTGCTTTCACCACCCCTATGGGCCTGTTTGAGTTTAATTGTATGCCATTTGGACTGTGTAATGCCCCGGGACCTTTCAAAGATTAATGGAGCGGTGCCTAGGCCATAAGAACTTTGAGACGGTGCTGTTATACCTGGATGACGTTATCATCTACTCTAAAACGTATGAGGACCATTTAAAGCATCTAGCTGAGGTGTTTGAAATCCTTATTAAATACGGCCTCAAGATTAAACCGTCCAAATGTCACCTGCTGAAACCTGCTGTAAAATACTTGGGACATGTTGTAAGTGCAGAGGGGTCCAGCCTGATCCTGATAAGTTGGCTGCTGTCCGAAATTGGCCGGTCCCCACTACAGTGAAGGAAGTGAGGAGTTTCCTTAGCTTCGCTGGCTACTACCGGCGCTTTATCCCCACTTCGCTCAAATAGCGGATCCAATTCAGGAACTTCTGAGGGGCAACCAAAAAGAGCCCAAAGACTCCTATCCCCATAGAATGGAATGAAGAAAGGGAGGTTGCATTTCAGTTGTTAAAGAAGAAGTTGACTGAACCTCCTGTGCTGGGGTACCCAGATTACAGTAAACCATTTCACCTTTACACAGATGCCAGTAAGAAAGGCCTGGGAGCAGTGCTGGCTCAAGTGCAAGAAGGGAAAGAAAGGGTGATAGCTTACGCCAGCCGGTCCTTAAAGGGAGCTGAAAAGAATGATCAGAATTATAGCTCTTTCAAATTAGAGTTTCTGGCCTTAGTGTGGGCGGTAACAGAAAAATTCAAAGACTATTTGGCTGCCACTCCATTTATTGCCTTCACTGATAATAATCCTCTGGCCCACCTGAACACCGCCAAACTGGGGGCCTTAGAACAGAGATGGGCCTCCCGCCTTGCTAATTACGACTTCACTGTAAAATACCGGGCTGGCCGTTCAAGCGATAATGCTGATGCCCTGTCAAGGCTCCCCACTGAGATAGCACCAGATGACAAACGGGATGCCTGGGAAGATGTAGAGATGCCAGCATTTTATAACAGGTTTGCTCAACAGGACCAAGCTCAAGCTGCCAACAGTGGAACCTCTGACCCACCATCCTTTGATAAGCCTGCATCCAGAGAAGAAAAGTGGATTAAGTTGCAATCAGAGAGTAGAGTTCTCGGTGAACTGCTGGACTTCTTCATCAGTGGCAGAACCCCTGAAAGAATTCGGCGAAAGACCGCAGACCCAGAACTCCTCAAATTGTGGAAGCAACGTCAACAACTGTTCCTTCAAAAGGCCTGTTGCTGCGGCGAAGCCTGGATCCAGTGTCAAATGACAGAGTGCACCAGATCCTCATCCCACGTCGTGATGCAGGTATGGTTCTAGAAATGTATCATGATAAGTCTGGACATTTTGGGGTTCAAAGACTGAGGCCACTATCCGTAGGCGGTTCTACTGGGTTGGAATCAGAGAGGACATTGAGAGGTGGTGTCGGGAATGTACAGCCTGTGCCCTAAAGAGAGGTGAACATCATGATCAGAGAGCACCGCTGCACCCTATTATAAGTACCGCCCCTCTTGAACTGGTTGCGATTGACCACGTAAAGTTAGAACCCAGTCGCTCAGGGTATGCCTATGCCATGACTATTATTGACCATTTCACTAAGTTTGCCGTAGCAGTGCCTGTGAAGGACCTGACAGCCAAGACGACCGCTGAATTGTTCTGGAAGCACTTCCTCCTGCCTTACGGCTGCCCAGAAAAGATCCTCACCGACCAGGGGTCTGCGTTTGAGTCTCATCTGTTCCAGGAGCTGTGCCGACTACACAATTGCCAAAGGTCCGGACCACGGCCTATCATCCACAAGGTAATGGACTCTGTGAAAAGATGAATCAGACCCTGATTGAAATGTTGAGAGCCGTGCCTCCTGAGACCAGAGGAGATTGGCCTAACCTGTTACCACAGCTCATGTATACGTACAATAATACTATCCATTGTTCCACTGGATACACTCCCTTTCTACCTGTTGTTTGGGCGTCAGGGTAAATTGCCTGCAGATCATTCCCTGGATGTACAAGTGCTGGATGACATTAATCCCCTGCCTAAAACTGACTGGGTAGCGGAACATCAAAGGCGCTTGCTTAATGCCAAAGAAATTGTCCAGGAGCGCATGGAAGGTGCCCGGGAGCGACAACAAAAGACTATGATTTGGCGGCCCATGCAGAGCCCTTGGCTGTGGGGGACACCGTGTGGTTGAAGAACAATCACCGTACCAGTAAGCTGGACAGTAAATGGGAGAGAACTCCCTATCTTGTGTCTGCCATCCCTAATGCTGAGACCCATACCTATGAGGTCACCAGAGAGGGTAAAGAGTCCCCAAATTGTTCACAGAAACCGCCTAAAACTCTGCATGACAAAGGGGCCCATTGCTGGAGACTCCGGACCCCAGTCTCTTGTGCCAGGACTTTCTGCTCAGCCTGTGGAGCCTATGCAGGCTGTGGCGGATCTAGTCAATGATGCTGAACCACTCCATTGGTTCCTCACACCCTGGTTAAATTTGTTGGTGCCCGCTCCAGCACCTACTGTGCCTTCACCTCCGGAAGAGCCGGTTCAAAATGTCCCGGATCCAGTCTCCCTTGTAGAGGATCCTCCGGCTCCTGTTGTTCCTGACCAGGGTCTCACTGGTGGAGACCCTCCTGTTGCTCCTCTCCCTTCTACCTCGGTGCTAAGGGAGGAGGAAACCCTGTGTTGAGAAGGTCCACCCGGATGAACAGGGACGTCCGCCAGTCCGTTTAGGGGACTTTGATTACACTGGTGGTGTCTCCTCCCGGGCAGTTACTACTGGAAATACCTTGCTTGACGTTTGTGCGCAAGAATGGACTCCTCCACGCGAGCCCTTGCCTGTGATACACCCCCAGGGGACCTCTGTGTGAGCATCATCCTTCTTAAGTTTGTGCCCAGAGATGGACTCCCTATGTGCGAGCCTCTGTGATATGTTTTTATGGGCTCACTCATTGTCATGGACTATCCTGGTATTCCCTAACATCCGCTGTGCCAGGTCAGCGCCCCAGTTCCACTCTGTATCCTGAAGAAAGAGAACGACGCCCCTTGTCACCACATTCCACCTTTTCCAGCTGGACCTGATACAAATTATGCATGTCATTCATTTGTGGTTATGTATGCCTGCATGTTCTCCTTTTGTCTTTCAGGAAAAGAATCCAGCTGGGTGGACCCCTGTGGTGGAGTACGAGGTCGTACTCAGTTTAAAGCTGTGGGGTATGCAGTATACGGGCACTTTAATACCCGTTTACCACCATTCTGTTATGTTCTTTAAGCGTTTCATGTAATTGCCTGCAGCAATGTTAAGGGTGCCATTTAGGTATTGGACCACTGGGGGAGCTGGTGAGCAGTTTATATATATAGCTAGGCCAAGGCAGGCTAGTGCAGTGCAGACCCTGGAGTCTGTGAAGGCCACATGTCTCAGGCCTAGGCCAGTTCAGCAGAAGTCAACCTGGAGGCAATCCCTAGAGCAAGAGGTACTAAACGTCAAGAGGAGGTACTCTATAAACTGGAGATTCAAGGATATAAGCCAGAAGTAGGGCATTGGGGCCTTGAAGCATCAATTCCAGTCAGGACGAGTCAGGAAGAAAGTAAGGTTCACCTGCAATTTCAAGTCCTGTATTACCACCCTCTGTTTAACCTTGCTGGATGTAAGACCACTGCAATTTTGATTGTCTGCAAAAAGGAACTGTTGGAAAGACTGCTTACTGTATCATCACTGTCTTCAGTAAAGTTTGGATTCTGTTTTCAAGTTATCAGTCTGTACCTCAGTTATTCCTACTGTAAATACGGTGTGCCACCGTTTACTGGCACTGGCGTCACGACATATCAGGGACTTAGCCATAGGCACGTTAAACTATAACACCAAGGGCACCTCACCTTCCACCTGGCTGTGTCCCTCAAGAACCCAGAGGTGCCCCAGAGGAGCAGCGTGCCGGCCTCTCCATCACTGGCATTCCCCAGGTTAGTTCCTACACAAAGCCCTGACTTAAAGCACATAGACTTCCAGG
>JAKVIS010003402.1:0-17505 GCA_033119425.1 Bufotes viridis
ATTTTCTATAGTTCTGGCACGTGCGGATCCGCAAAATGCGGAAAGCACATTGCTGGTGTCCGTGTTTTTGTGGATCCGTGGATCCATGGATCCGCAAACACATACTGGACGTCTGAATGAGTCTTACAGGGGGTAATTAGTGTCAGGGGGTGACAGGGGGTGACATGGGGTGATCGGGGGTTAATCACGGGTTAATCAGGGGTTAATCAGTGACGGGGTGGGGGTGAGGTGGATGGGTGGGGGGTCTGTGTGGTGTTTTGGTGCACTTACAAAAGTTTCTTTGGTGGTCCCAAGCAAAGGGACCACCAAAGGAACTGATCAGCAAGCATATCAGACGCTGTTAACAAAACAGCGTCTGATATGCCATTTTTCTTCTACAGCCTGCCAGCGCACGATCAGCGCTGGCAGGCTGTAGCTACCTTCTCCCGACGTGATCCTGTGAGCGCGCGCGTTCACAGGAAATCTCGCCTCTCGCGAGATGACGCGAGGCGCGTCAAAGAGGAACAGACCGACCGCCCGCAGGGCGCAATCCTGCGTGAGGCGGTCGGCAAGAGGTTAAGGTTTACTTGGCATTTTATTCATCTATGCCTTTCAGTGTATGAAAAGAAGGATGAAACTAAAGTTAATAGTGAGGCTGACCCCTGACACCTGACTTTGTCAGTAGTCAGATATCAGCGGTCACACATAACTTCAATTCAGTCAGGGGTCAGGTGTCAGGAGTCAGGAGTCAGGAGTCAGGAGTCAGGTGTCAGGTGTCAGGTGTCAGGAGTCAGGTGTCAGGTGTCAGGAGTCAGGAGTCAGGTGTCAGTAGTCAGGAGTCAGGAGTCAGGAGTCAGGTGTCAGGAGTCAGGTGTCAGGAGTCAGGAGTCAGGAGTCAGGTGTCAGGTATCAGGAGTCAGGTGTCGGGTGTCAGGTGTCAGGTGTCAGGTGTCAGGAGTCAGGTGTCAGGTGTCAGGTGTCAGGAGTCAGGAGTCAGGTGTCAGGTGTCACATTGGCATTATTTTGATAGTTGACTCTGATATCTGACCATGTCCTAAAATGAACACCGTGAGACATGTGCTGTTCTGCTCCATTAGGAATAACAGAGGAATGATAAAATTAGCGATGAGCAAATCGACTTCGGATAGAGACATCCAAAGTCAATTCGACCGTTAGACTTCGTCTCTAATACTGTACGGAGCAGGAGCTCTGTACAGTATTAGAATGTATTAGCTCAGATGAGCCAAAGTTATTGCTTTGCGAAATGTCGTGAGAATTTGCGCACTATTCAGAAATGACTTGTACTGTAAAAAACATTTACCTAATCTCAGGCCTCGGTTCCAATGTGTAGCACTTGGAACTGAAGCCGAAGTTCGGGAAATGTTTTTACAGTACAAATTAATTTATGAAGGTATTGCGTGAAGTCTTGAGAGACTTCGCGGAACAACAACTTTGGCTCATCGGAGCCAATAAATTCTAATACTGTACGGAGCTTCTGTACGAGTTTTATCTCGAATCGACTTCGGATGTTTCATCCAAAGTCGCGTCACTCATCCCTACATACAATGTAGAATTACGGAAAAGATATGTACTACAACAGACATGTCAGGGTAGCTGACATATCTTCTTTAAGTCCAAGAACTGCATTAAGCAGGTCACTGTGCTATGACACATCATACAATGTAATGACATTGACTTATTTATTTGATGAAGTTAGCCACGTTTCTTTTGGCAAACTGAATTACCAGTATTTTTACGCTCTATAAGACACACTTTTCCCCCAAGAAGTGGGGAGAAATAGCAGTGCGCCTTATAGGGCGAATGCTGCAATTTACAATGATAGATGGCTGCCGCGATACCCTACAACACGGTCGGCGGGTGTATCAACTGAGAGGGAGGAGGGTCTGGGGGCCGGCATCTGGATTAGGAATGGAGCGGGAATCGGTGCAGTTCCTGTATTCTAATGCACCGGCCCCGCTCACTGTTGTATAATCTTATCTAACCTGTAGACATTGTTAAGATATAATAATAATGTGTAATGCAGCTGTGTTACTTACAACTAAAGTTCCGTAGCAGAGAGGAGGGAGGAGGCAGGCAGGAGGCAGGCTGGGAGAGCAGGCGGGCGGCGTGTCACTCACTACGCCATGCACCTGCACCGCCCACTTTATTAATGAAGCAGACAGCGCAGGCGCGTGACGCTGTAGTGAGTGACGCGCCGCCCGCCTCCCGGCCTGCCTCCTGCCTGCCTCCTTTCTGCTATGGAACTTTGGTTGTAAGTACGGTAATGCACATCTTAACAATGCCTAAGTGAGCGGGGCCGGTGCATTAGAATACAGGGACTGCACCGGTCCCCGCTGTCCTTCCCTAATCCAGATGCCCCCACCCCTGTATTGGGGTCATTCACACTGCAGGGACACTGTTATGGGGAGATCTGTGGATGGCACATAGCATAACATGCTTTATATGTGTCATCCACAGATGCCCCCTATAGCAGTGTCATCCACAGATGCCCCCATCACAGTGCCATCCAGAGATCCCCATAACAGTGCCATCCAGAGATCCCTCATAAAAGTGCCATCCAGAGATCCCCATAAAAGTGCCATCCACAGATCCCATAAAAGTGCCATCCAGCAGGGAATTCAATACTTAGAGCCGATTCATATGATTAAAGCTATACCTGTAGGAGAATTCATACGTGCAAGACGTAATTGTAGTGATGACATATCATTCCATAATGAAGTAAAAACTATCACAGCACGTCTTATTACAAGACATTATCCAATGTGGATGATTCTCCGTGCACAGAAAATTGCACAAAACAAAAATGAAGTGATCTGTTGTTTGGAAAAGGAAGACACTGGTTCTAACATACAGTAACCAGTTTCATCAGATACGGGAAATAATCTCTAAGTGCATCTCCCTGCTGTTTGAAGATCAGACAATGTATGAACTGTTGAGAGAGGGACATAGGGTGGTCTCAAGACGACCTCCGTCTCTTGCGGCCTCCTTGTCCCCTCTCTCTCACTTCTGCACAAAAACAAAATCGGAGCCAACGTGGCTGAAATATACTGGATTCACACGCTGCGACAGTCATCCCTGCAGAGCCTGCGGCTTTGTGACTCCCTGTAAAACATTTCAAGATTCAGCCAACAATAACCATTTCCCCATTAAAACATACATTAATTGTAACACTACTGGGGTGGTTTATGTAATTGAATGCTTAGAATGCAGACTTCTGTATGTTGGATGTACAACACATAAATTTAAGTCTCGATTATTGGAGCATTTGAACTATGTCACAAACAGTATCTATTTGAATATTTCAAATGCTGCAAGACACTTTATCAATACACACAACAGAAGTCTGCAGTTTTTCTCTGCTTATGCAATAGAACGTGTTTTTCTTCCATCAAGGGAGGGACCTTAAAAACTCATATCATAACGAGAAGCCTTTTGGATTCTTAGATTAAAACTAGATATTCCACAGGCTTGAACTTAAGAAAGGAACTAATGTATATATGTATTAGGGTTATAATTATTTTTCAATTCCGCATGAGCCATTTTGTATAACCTTGTTTGTTGGTTTTATTATTATTATTTCATCACGAGGGTGATTGAACCTTGGCTTTCATTCAGACACTATGGTTTTTATATCATGTCTAATGTGCCAGTTTTTTTATATGGGATAGGGATATTTGTATATTGAGTAACTGTATGAACCAATGTCCAATCAAAGTAAACTCACAGTTTTGTATTTTATGCAATTATTTTGATTATACTCTCACTTCACCCTCTTGTTTCATTTATATATATTTCTTTTGAATAGAACACAGACGGTTATATTGCCCAAGGTTGCTCTTTCAATCAACTGCACCTGTGTTTTGATTCCCACCCGGATGATGGGGGAAGGTGCTGAGAATTTAAAAAGGAAGTAAAGCAACCTGGACAACATACCAGTCATGATTAAGAAATTTTTTGAAGCGTTGACTGTAAAGGGACGTGAGAAGTTATATTTCACTGCCGCTGTATTTCCGACAATGCGAATAGAGAGACAACACTTTCGAAAATTTGATGCTGGATTTCCTTGCTTTTCTCTATATATTTATGTTACTGAAAAATATTGCTGTTTTGTGAAGTCTGGAAGTTTTAAAACAGGATACAGGAGTCAAATTAAGCAACATTGAAGTGATCACTCAAAGCAGATCGATGACTTTATAATGGAAAGCACTAGATAGATCTTCCTCATCTTATATTAGAAAATCTATGCTAGCAGCAAATAGGCTCTCTGTCGCGCACACAGCACCGACTCCCTCATGCCCAAGTGTATGAAAGAACAACTGATTAAGGTCTGGCTTGTTTTAGCAACCGACAGTGAGGGAAGAAATGCACTTGATATTGATCCCAAGAAAGAACCAACACCTATTGTGAGTGCAAAAAGAACATAATTGGATCCACATAATATAATTCTCATTTCTCCATGTGAATAGATGTAATTGTTCCTATATATATATATATATATATATATATATATATATATGATAGTTTTAGCCTTTTGTTCTGACGTTGCTGTAGAAGCTATTATGCAGGGCATTGTTCAGTAATGTGCCATACAACAATTCCAGTATACATTTTCATGGTATATTTTGTATCTATTCATATCTGACTTCATTTACTTTGCTGCTTCTTTTCTTACACGTATAAACATTTTATATTGTTCCTGACCATAAATTACTGTATTTTCAGCCTATAGGACGCACCAGCCCATAAGATGCACCTAGGTTTTTGAAGAGGAAAATAAGAAAAAAAATATTTTGAACCAAAAGGTGTGCTTTTGGTGGGTTTTGAACTAATGGTGGTCTGTGGATGACACACTGTTATGGGGGGTCTGTGGATAACACTGTTATAGGGGTATCTACGGATGACACTATTATGGAGGGATCTTGTGGATGGCACTGTTATGGGGGCATCTGTGGATGGCACTGTTATGGGGGCATCTGTGGATGGCACTGTTATGGGGGATCTGTGGATGGCACTGTTATGGGATCTGTGGAAGGCACTGTTATGGGGGATCTCTGGATGGTACTGTTATGGTAAATCTCTGGATGGCACTGTTATGGGGGATCTCTGGATAGCACTGTTATGAGGGATCTCTGGATGGCACTGTTATGGGGATCTCTGGATGGCACTGTTATGGGGATCACTGGATGGCATCTGTGTATGACACTGCTATGGGGAGATCTGTGGATGACATCTGCTATGGGGGGTGGATCTGTGCATGACACATATAAAGCATGTTATGCTATGTGCCATCCACAAATCCCCCATAACAGTGTCCCTGCAGTGTGAATGACCCCCAATACATGGGGTGGGGCCAGCATCTGGATTAGAATGACAGCGGGGATCGGTGTAGTCCCTGCATTCTAATGTGCAGCTCGCTCACTGTTGTATAATCTTATCCAACCTGTAGGCATTGTTAAGATGTGTATTACCGTACTTACAACTAAAGTTCCATAGCCGAGAGGAGGGAGGAGACAGGCAGGAGGCAGGCCGGGAGGGCAGGTGGCGCTTCACTCACTACGCCAAGTGCCTGCACCGCCTGCTTCATTCATAAAGTGGGCGTCGCAGGCGCATGATGTAGTAAGTGACCCGCTGCCTGCCTGCCTCCTCCCTCCTCTCTGCTACGGACTTTAGTTGTAAGTAATACAGCTGCATTACACATTATTATTATATCTTAATAATGCCTACAGTTAGATAAGATTATACAACAGTGAGCGGGGTCAGTGCATTAGAATACAGGGACTACACCGACCCCACTTTCATTCCTAATCCAGATGCTGGCCCCAGCCCTCCTCCCTCTCAGTTGATACACCCGCTGACCGTGCTGTGCAGTATCGTAGTGCGTCTTATGGGGCAAAAATATGGTATATCAATTTATAAATCTATATTTCTTTAATGTTGATGACTATGGTTTACAGCTAATGAAAACCCAAAAGTTAGTATCTCAGAAAATTTGAATATTGTGGAAAATTTCAATATCGTGGACTCATGCTATCGTGTCACACTCTAATCAGCCTATCAACACAAAAATACCTGCAAAGGTTTCTGAAGCCTTTAAATGGTCCCTAAGTGTGGTTCTGTAGGTTACACAATTATGGGGAAGACTGCTGATTTGACAGTTGTCCAGGAGACAGTCATTGACCCCAGTTGATACTCAATACAATCTCATTATTGTTCCCATTTGTACAATGGAATGCAGCTTTCCATAAATACTTCCATGTTTCCATGTCTCTTCAAGTATTGCCCTTGTCAGCCTTTTGACTAGTCCATGTCCCTTTCTTATCCTACAAAAGCATAAAATCTGCAGAAAAGAAATACCTTTCAATAAGAGAGCTAAACAATGTCTAACCAAGGAGGACCCTAAGAAGGACTATGAATTATAGATAGCTTGAATCTGGAATCTGAATTAACTTTGGGGTCTTTGAGTGTTGGGTAGGAATGCTGAGGGGAGGTGAGGTGGCAGGAATATAAATTTCTAGGACTTGAAACATCAATTATACAGCTACACACACCATTAGCATTCAAAACCATACAATGTGAACATCCTAGTTGGTGATCTCTTAGTAAGTGGGTTGTCTCAATGGGTGCTCAAAATAACTTGCAAGTAGATGAAAGGGCAAGTGCTTAAATGATTGAGAAACAGCGTAATGGATAATTCCAATAAGAAATTACATAGTGGGGCCACAGTGAATTAAAACACTAGCACTAGGGCAAGCACAGTGCTTTCAAATGGTAATGGAGTACACTGCAAAGCTTTTGAGATAGTGATGCCGGCGCTGGCCATTCATTCCTGTCAGCTACACCTCTCTACCAGTGGGCTACCCATGCTCCACTCTTCCCAACTTATGCCTGGCGAGTGCTCCTTAGGGCACCTGCACAAAATAATATGCAGATTTTCTTTCTGAGCATATCCCAGTGTGGTAAAGCTATCGTACATAGAGTATATGATATGTACATGCTAGGACACAGCTATGCCTTCAACATATCCAGCACTGTCAATCAAGGGGAGGGGGGAACACGGGGGATGTTACAAAGCAGTGCTCAAATGATTCAGTCTTGTCTCCAGGTGCTCAAATATCATTTGCATATAAATAAAAATGTAGATTTCTCTGCATCTGTTTAGCATACAGACAAAACAAAGGTATTGTTCTAACCTGCAGGATGAGCTCTACCAGACACCATGTCTGGTTTATTATGGTTGATCTGCACTGACTAAGCTCTGCCCAGCCAATTGTGTTCCTTGGGGTATGTTGGGTGCCTTGGCCTATGCAAAGGTGACTTAGCTATAGGTTTTTGCTAGGTCTAGTCCTGCAAAGGTGGGCTATTGTATTATTCTGACCTTGTGCCTGACCTCTGCATATTTACTGGATTGACCCTATGCACCTGAAAACGACCTCTGCCTAGTCTTTGTATTGACAGTGTTCTACCTGTCCTGACTTATGCCAGATCTCTGTATTTACCCTTTGCCTCCTGCTCTGACCTATTGCCTGATTATCGTATTGCACAAGCTCTGCCTGCCCTGACCTTTGCTTCCCCACTCACCATGATTTTGCCTGCCCATTTGGCGCCACTCACTGGTGTTTCTTGACTTGTCTGGCTCAGCAGCCTCTGAAAGGTGACTTTTCCCAAATCTAGTGGTCTGGTGCCCCTGCATCGATGTTTATATCTCTGCATGGGGGTGGAAGTGTGAAAACCAGTGGACCTCTTCAATATTGCAATCAGAGGTAACTCCAGGCCAAATCTGTTCAGTGGAAGGTCTACAGCCGCTGCATTACAGAAAAGGATGCACATGATTGTGAATGTTAATTGGTTGCTTCAAGAACTTGTAGCATTATAAATGCAAGTGTAACAGCTGGCGCCGTGTTTAGCAGTGATCTGCTGCCTGTGTTTCCTTTTCAGCCCTGGCCAGCATGCTTGCTACTTGTTTCCTGCAGCATTCTCTTAAGGGCCGGTCCACGTCACTTCCTGTGTTTTATGGGTTGGATCATGTGACCTTGCCAACCAATCCTAGCCCTCCTGCACATATATAAGTGGTCCAACCCCCTTCCCAGATGCCTCAGTGTCAAGGTCCTTGTGTCTTGCTAAGGTTCCTGATATCCACTTGTGTTCCTGACTCGTACTTGTGTTCCTGGACTCTGCTACCTGTTTGAGCCCTGCCTGCTTGCCTTGACTCTCCTGGATTGCCTGTCTGACTTTTCCTCTGCCTCATCCTTCGGTCCTGCACTGTTGCTCCTGGTAATGACTGAGCCTGCTGACACTTGTACCTCTGGTACCTTTCTCAGGTACCTACTGGTCCGCCTGGACCAGCTGCCTCGTGTGCCTATCCTCCCTCAAGAAGTAGCTGACACTGGTGTTCCCCTCAAGAAAGTCTATCCCCACCATCAGGGGTACTGTGAAAATTGAGGGTTCACTGAGACAATGCCGTTAGAGGAGGTGGACACGTGGCACAGTGGAGTTCACACCCGCTGGTTAGTGACAGTAAGCTATCACAATGTATCATATTTTTTCACTGTATGCACTGTTATAAAAGCCCTATTTCAGTCACATTGGTTTATCATTGATTTCATTTGGAGTTTCTAAATTTGAATTGTAACTTTATTCATAATAAATAATATATTGCAGCAAATTAAATGGTTTGGATTTCTTTGAATTTCTGGAATAGTTCTATTGTGGCAGTGAATCCTGTTGCACCTAACTTTGTCAAATTTGTCACATTTTTGGATATACTGCTATGTCTACATTTTCTGTTCTCAATAAACATCACAGTTTGTGCTGTAAGCCATGACAGTTCTCTTTGATACAGCTGATAGACTACATCTACCAATTATGCTATTTTCCCAAAAGTATATAAAACCTACTATAAATGGAGAGAGAATAGATAGAATGAGAGGGTTACTCTAAAAGGCTTATAAATAATTGTTACATCAACTTATCCTCTACCAGAGAATCCAGTAATGTAGACATATAGTTCACCTTGAATGCTACATCTTTAAATGTGCTTCTTTACAACCTGTGTTTCCATACCTTACATTTCTAGGCAAATCAGTTATGACTACAAATCTATTCTGCTCTTGTTGTTCTTTATTATAGCAATACTACTATACTACTTATATTGCAGCACTTTGCCCATCCTTTCCTCATTGTGTATCTCCAGATCCACTTTATACCATTAAATCATCATGATCTTCCTTATTCTTTCAGTCAAGCTTTAGAAATGTTTACATTTTACGATACTGAATTCTCTAGGAGCAGAACCTAAGCTCAGAATTGTGCAGTATTAATACATATAAAATCCTGGACTCTTAAATAAATTCAGATCTTAGACCAGGCTCCCTAAATAATAATAAATGGCCCTCTCCTCTAGTGCATACAGGAAACATGATGTAATGGTTGTCACTAATGGGCATGCTATTAGGAATGTGTGTTTCATCTCTTTGAAATGTTTGGAGACCGGCAGGTCCATCCTGCCTTGTCTGATGGTATATCTGTGATAGTTTAATCTGGTTTTCAGATCACACGTGGTCTCCCCACGTACCACAAATTACAGGGGCACGTGAGGAGATAGACCACGTGAGTCGAATCACAAGTTAAGAACTGACGTATTCTGAAAGATTCTATCTGTACGTACATCATGGAAGGAATTACCCCGTAGTAGCAAGGGGCAGTTGACACAGTTAAAACAAGGGAAACATCCAGTGCGTGTGGAACCACAATATTGGGACATTGATATTTTGGTGGAGCCTACATCTGACCTCACCAACCTATCTCCCAAATTCTGGTTCCTACGGTAGGAGAACAAAGGTGGGGATTTAAATTCAGACATACCAAGGAAACCATTCTTCAACGTAGTCCAATGTTTACGTATGATTTCAGCTATTATTGGGCTCTCAGTACTGTAATTAGTAATAAAGGGGATTCTAGATTGTACATTTCTATCCTTAAATGTGTTACCTTGTTTCACTCTTTTGAGTGTGATTAGAGATTAATTTTTTTGGATAACCCTTGTCAGAAACTTTTCTCCCATCTCTTGTAGTCTGAGATCCTTGATGTCCTGATCTTGGACAATTCTATCAACCCTCAGCAACTGACTATATGGTAGAGAACGTATCATGGGCCTAGGATGATGACTCTCAAATCTCACTAGTGTATTTTTATCTGTAGGCTTAACATACAAATCAGTGTGAAGTAGACCATCTCTGATATAAACCTGCGTGTCCAGAAATTGTATATTCTCTTGGGAGTACAACATAGAGAATTTCACTGCTGGATCAATGGTGTTAAGAAAGGAGTGGAAGGCCATGAGGTCCACCGCGGCGCCCACCCAAATCAGGAACACATCATCTATGTAACGCCACCACCCAAGTACATGTCTGAAGTGGTGGCTCCCATAGACAAATGTCTCCTCGAGATGGGTCATATAGATGTTTGCATAAGTGGGCGCCACGTTGGACCCCATGGCGGTCCCCCGTTGTTGTATGTAGAAATCATCCCGAAAAAGGAAGTAGTTCCTCATCAGGATGAATCTCAACAATTGAAGTAAAAACTCCTGACACTCTATCGTGAATGCACTTCCAGATAGACACTGTTGGACTGCCCGTATACCAGACACATGTTCTATAGACGTATAGAGGCTATTTACATCAAAAGATGCTAAAATAGCTCCTGGGGGTATACTTAAACCTCTAATTTTTTGCAGAAAATCACCAGTATCCCGGATATAGGATCTAGCTGCCACCGCAAAGGGGCGCAAAACCCTATCCAAGAGAATGGCAATGCTGCAAAACAACGAACCTCGACCAGATACTATTGGCCTCCCAGGAGGAGCACTAAGGCTCTTATGAATCTTAGGGAGGACATATAGTATCGGGGTTCTGGGTTTATCACAATATAGGTAGGAGAAGAGTTTATCATCAATCAGTCCTGCAGTCAAGGCCTCCAGAGTAGTTCTTTTAGTTCCCTCAACAATGTAAATTTAGGGTCTTGTGTCACCCTTTGATATACCTGAGTGTCATTTAATTGTCGCATGATCTCCTGCACATAATTCTGGTGTGACTTGAGTGGAGATGGAAGCTGTGATGTCCGTTGACGCGACATGACGCTCCCGGTGTGAACTGCACGACCCATGATACAGGGGGTAATACCTCTGATCGGGATTTCGAGCGGTTCCCAGTCTCCCCATAAGACCCCTGTGAAGGTTAAATGTTGACAATGTTGCCCGATGTGATAATGACAGATGTCATGTGATCTGTGGGACTGGCCTGTTGAAGTAAGGGCATTTGACATGCGCCCTCATAGCAATACAGATAGCGGTGGCCATTTTTAAATAGGGCAAATCAGGATGCCATGACGTCTGAAACAACGCGATGTTTGTCTCAGACGCATGCGCATTAACTCTGTTGAGACGCCAAAGCAGACCTGCCGTCCATTCCAACTGTGAGACTTTATTATATCTTTTTAACTACACTAATCATGCACAGGTGTTACACTTAATTAATTATTGTAGAATTTATATGAATTGAAGTTATGGCACTTTATACTGCACCATCTTATATATTATATATTCATTAACACAGATGATATGCATTGCACATGTTGTGGATATGATTTTTAAACAATTTTATGTATTTTAATGGTCACTTTTATATTTGATTACACTATTGATTGATTGATTATGCACTTTATTGATATGCCTTTATATACCTCACTATGGCACATGTTTTGTATGGCTTGACAAAGACTGCATAGCAGTCAAAACGTTGCTGCATCTTTGGGGAATAAACAGATTCACTTTTTTCACCTTTACTGGAGTGCTGCCGTGCCCTTTCTGTAGCATCCCCAAGTCAGGGCAATGTGTGGGACTAACCTGGGGAATGCCAGTGATGGAGAGGCCGGCACGCTGTTCCTCTGGGGCACTCTCTGGGTTCTTGAGGGACACAGCCAGGTGGAATGCGAGGTGCCCTTGGTGTTGTAGTTTAACGTGCCTATGGCTGAGTCCCTGAGGTGTCGTGACGCCAGTGCCAGTAAACGGTGGCACAATCGTATTTATAGTAGGAATAACAGAGGTGCAGACTTGTAACTTGAAAACAGAATTCCAACTTTACTGAGAACAGTGGAAATTACAGCAGGCAACCTCTTAACACAGTTCTTGTTGCAGAAAATAGACGTTTGTACAGTCGCAGTTACAGCAGGCTTACATCCAGCAAGGTATAACAGAGGGTAAAATAACAGGACTTAGAATTGCAGGTGAACCTTACTTTCTTCCTGACTTGTCCTGACTGGAATTGATGCTTCAAGGCCCCAATGCCCTATTTCTGGCTTATATCCTTGAATCTCCAGTTGACAGTGTACCTCCTCTTGACATTTAGTACCTCTTGCTCTAGGGATTGCCTCTGCTTGATTTCTGCTGACTTGCCCAGGCCTGAGACATGTGGCCTACACAGACTCCAGGGTCTGCACTCCTTCCCAGGCCCAGGGCCTGGTGTAGACTTCACAGGCTCATGGCCTGGAGTAGACTGAACTGAGCTCTCTCTTCCCTGACTGGGCCTTATATAGACTAGGGCTACCTAGCTCCCTCTAGTGACTAGAGCTGGAATTACATCCCTAGCCGGCCTGCACATGGCACATTTCACAGTAACAGGGAATTAAATACCATAAATTGCATTACATTTTACAAATAGGACTTTTACCAGCCTCCCCATAAATGAGAGGAACGACAGCATCCAAGTGACCCTTCTGTAGTGACGGGTAGTACAACTCCGTACACTACATACCCCGCTGCTTTAAGCTGAGTACGCCCTCGCACTCTAACAGGGTACCGCCCGACTGGAATTTTCACCTGAAAGAGACAAGAAAAACATGCAGGCATACATACTCATCAGTAATCAATTCCATCTGCATTGACAATTATTATCATGGTCCAGCTGGCTGACGGAGAAGTGCGGTGACAAGGGCGCCGCTCTCTTTCTTCAGGATACAGAGTGGAACTGGGGCGCTGACCTGGCACAGCGGATGTTAGGGAATACCAGGATAGTCCATGACAATGAATGAGTCCATAATAAAAGCAACATCTCAGAGGCTCGCACATAGGGAGTCCATATCTGGGCACATAGACTTGGATAAATTTTTTTAAAGTAATAAATACGGTCAGCAGCACATACATAAAAATGACAATACAGGACTCTGACAATACCAGGGTAACACCTTCCTGGCAAGTCCTGCGTATTTTTAAAGTGCTGACATAAAAGCCCTTTTCAATCTGAAATGGGGGTTAAAAGGGGATAAAGTGCAAATAAAAGCACAACTTGGAATTATGAAAGTAGTTGACACCAAAATGGTAGCAGCAGGCAGGATGTCCCGGAACAGAAAGAGGCAGGCTGGGAGCAGTGGTTCCACAGTGGCAACTTATCTTCACAAACATGCCACCGGCCGTGGGGAACTGGCAGCAAGCTCCACCAGCCTGGCAAACTTAAAGGAACAGTTCCTGCAACATGTATGATGTCCCTGTGAGGATGAGCAAAAATGGCCTAGCAGGCCTGCTCACAGGTACGTGTCAAAGGATCCCTGTTCATCAGAGGTAGTGCAGCCCTGTGCTGCAGGTAGTCTGGGCCATGCACCAGGGCCACTTGGAGGGGTGCCCACCAAACAGAATGGGCTGGAAACATCACAGGTATTGGGCCTACCCACCTCACTGGCCCGCTGGGTTGCGCGGACACATAGGAGCTGCTGGTCTTGGGACACGGGCCGGCGCTGGGGTAGACACTTCCTCTGGCCGGGACATAACGCTCCCGTCAAGGCGGACTCGGCTCCTAGCATATGTCAATTTATCCGCTTTACACGGACCTTGGGTGGCTCAGCGCTAGCGGTAGGACTTGGTACTACGGGTTCAGGATGCACAGGGGGCACAGGTAACTCACCACCGCTGGACTGCTGCGCTGCCTTCTTAGACTCGGTCACTTGCCGCAGGCCATCCAGGTAAGCCTGTAAGGAGCGATCCGCTCCTCCAGGGCGGAGATCTCACTGCTGGATTCCGGCACACTTGCAGCAGGCTCAGACGAGGTTCTTTCATGGCGGTTCCTCCGCAGGTCATCCATCGCTTCACTGAACTGGGCCATCCGCGCCCAATCAGCGGCTGTCTTCTCGCCGCGGCAGCTCTGGAGAGGGGTAAGGACTGGGAGGCTTGTCCAGGATCGTCGGCTGCCAGAAGATGTTCGGGCCGAGAAAGGAACTCTTCTCCTGGTACGTATTCCGGATGGGTCCCGGCGGGTCCTCTGCCTCCACCGGATCTTCTGCTTCTTCCCAGTCCTCCGGTACCGGTCCTGGACGGGTCACCGCAGTGGCATATGGGCCTCGCAGGCCCCTCCGCGGGAGTGAACTCCACTCTCTCCGACCGCTAGATTATGCAGTCGCCCTGGGAGATAGCTGCGCTTGACGGACCGGCGATTCACGTAATAGTCCCGGTTGGTGCCGGTTTCTTGGATGAATCCAAATCCTCTAACCTTGTCAAACTCCAGTACTACTCCGGTGCGGCGTTCGAGCTGGGGCTTGCTGTCCCTGGAGTCCTCATAAATCCGCTTGGTGACTTCCTCGAAGTACTTTTTCTGCGTGGTAGTTTTTAAAGTTGCCGCCACTCGGATCTCGGCCATCAGGGCCGACCACGCGGGGTTCCGCGGGAGGAAGCCTTTTCGCTGCGGGTGAAAACGGCAGGGCTCGGCTTGTGGCCATGGACAGGTCTGGGCCATGTCGCTGGGAGTATACGCTGGGGCGCAGGGCGCTCCTTAGTTGTTCCTGGGGTCGCCTCCATTGCTCCAACTACGGCTCCGGATCCCTCTGGTTCAGGTAGGAAACCCCGTAGCAGGGTGAGCCAGTGTTCCTGCAGGCTCCACCCCATCGTTTCTTGCACGCCCCTAGGTATTCCAGTATAGGGTAGGCGGTGTCCATATTATAATCCTTAAAGGAAGGCGTTACCTCCAGGTCAGTCTTCTCCTCCCTCTTGGAGGGTTTTGGCGCTGAATTTTCGCGCCACTGAGGTCAGGATGGCGCAAGAAGAAGTCCCATGGCGCCGAGCGGCCATCTTGGGCGCCATGATGCATCAATTCAATGACAGCAAGCCGCGGTAGTAAAACAGCATAAAAGTCCACAAAAACACACTTTGAAGTGGCGATTTTCTTCCTCTTGACAGCGCAACACTGCACAGCGCTTTTAGAGGTTTTTGGGACACTTTTCTGTACGTTTTAAGTCCGCAAAGTTCAATAAACAAACAGGCGTTTTGTCACTTGGCAAACCGGTTAAGGCACAAAGTTCACGTTCTTGCTCACAGTCCGTAAACGTGCGTATCCTGTTCGTGACGCCAAAATGTAGCATCCCCAAGTCAGGGCAATGTGTGGGACTAACCTGGGAATGCCAGTGATGGAGAGGCCGGCACGCTGTTCCTCTGGGGCACTCTCTGGGTTCTTGAGGGACACAGCCAGGTGGAATGCGAGGTGCCCTTGGTGTTGTAGTTTAACGTGCCTATGGCTGAGTCCCTGAGGTGTCGTGACGCCAGTGCCAGTAAACGGTGGCACACCGTATTTATAGTAGGAATAACAGAGGTGCAGACTTGTAACTTGAAAACAGAATTCCAACTTTACTGAGAACAGTGGAAATTACAGCAGGCAACCTCTTAACACAGTTCTTGTTGCAGAAAATAGACGTTTGTACAGTCGCAGTTACAGCAGGCTTACATCCAGCAAGGTATAACAGAGGGTAAAATAACAGGACTTAGAATTGCAGGTGAACCTTACTTTCTTCCTGACTTGTCCTGACTGGAATTGATGCTTCAAGGCCCCAATGCCCTATTTCTGGCTTATATCCTTGAATCTCCAGTTGACAGTGTACCTCCTCTTGACATTTAGTACCTCTTGCTCTAGGATTGCCTCTGCTTGATTTCTGCTGACTTGCTCAGGCCTGAGACATGTGGCCTACACAGACTCCAGGGTCTGCACTCCTTCCCAGGCCCAGGGCCTGGTGTAGACTTCACAGGCTCATGGCCTGGAGTAGACTGAACTGAGCTCTCCTTCCTGACTGGGCCTTATATAGACTAGGGCTACCTAGCTCCCTCTAGTGACTAGAGCTGGAATTACATCCCTAGCCGGCCTGCACATGGCACATTTCACAGTAACAGGAATTAAATACCATAAATTGCATTACATTTTACAAATAGGACTTTACCAGCCTCCCCATAAATGAGAGGAACGACAGCATCCAAGTGACCCTTCTGTAGTGACGGGTAGTACAACTCCCAGTACACTACATTTCTACTACATTACATTTTGGATTACCAGTGCGTATCCCGGCAAAGGAATTGCACCCGTTCTCACTTGTGGAGTGTGCTGCTATCTCATTTTCTATTTTTTCTATATATATATATATATATATATATATATACACATATCTTAGTAAAACACTATGGGGAGAATTGGTCACTAAGTAGGCCAAACAAGAGGAGAGGCATTCATAAAGGAAGGGCCCAGAGGCCAATTTATTAGGTGTTTTAAATAGTGATGAGCGGCAGGGGCAATATTCGAAATCATCGATATTTCACGTAATATTCGGTAGAATATCTCGACATATATTTGCGACTGCTATTATTTTCTAGATCGTGAAAACGGCAATGTAATATTCGTGCAATGCGCCGTGAAATACAGGTATGGGTCACTATAGCTACATTTTTCAAAACTGCTCAAGTTTACTGAGACTAGAGAAAATGGTTGGCACTTCGCAGAACATTACAATAGCTTTAGATATGCAAATAGATGCTCCAATATATTCGACATTGTGAAATCCGTGATTAATGATGTTAATATTTTGGCGCGCAATACGTGTAACTTCACATATTAACAGGTCTGACTACATATTAGTGATTGAATGCATTGGCATTGTTGTGAGCTACACTATATCACTATTTAACCCTACACTGACTATCCCCCACTAACTATCTGTATTATATATATTAATCCAAATCAACTAACTAACTAACTAACTAACTAACTAACTATCTAATGTAATGTGACACAGGAAAGCAGAGAGCACAGCAACAACACTGCCGTCTCTCTCAGAACTGTAACAAACTGTAGAAAATGGCTGTGGGAGGTTCCTATATACTGCATGGTAGGCAACTTTGCTATTGGCTGCCATGGATGTTGCTAAGCTCAGACAAAGACATTGCAGCCTTCTCATTGGCCCACAAGCAGAAAGGGAGGTTACTGATAAAAAGCGAGTAGAATATTCGAAAATACGTACATATCATCTATATTCTAAATATTTGAGAATTTCAAAGATGCGATATTCGCAATTAAAATTTGCAACTCGAATGTTTGCGCCAACGCTAGTTTTAAATGGTTACTAAGGAGAGTGGCTTAATGGGCCAAATATATCAATGTCTAACAGTATGGGTGTAAATGCTGCTGTCAAGTCATTCTGCAGTCTGGTGGA
>JAKVIS010003403.1:0-17659 GCA_033119425.1 Bufotes viridis
CTCCCACCATGCCCTTCTGTAGGCTGATAGCTATAGGCTGTCCGGGAATTATGGGAGTTGTAGTTTTCCAACAGCTGGAGGGCCGCAGGTTGAGCATGCCTGCTCTAAGGGTACTTTCTCACTAGCGTTAAAGTTTTCTGGTATTAAGTTCCGTCCTAGGGGCTCAATACTGGAAAAAAACGCTTCAGTTTTATCCTAATGCATTCTGAATGGAAAGCATTCCATTCAGTATGCATCAGGATGTCTACAGTTCAGTCCTTTTACGGTATTTGGCTGGAAAAAATACCGCAGCATGCTGCAGGATTTTCTCCGGCGAAAATTCCGGAACACTTGCCGGAATGCCAGATCCAGCATTAATTTCCATTGCCGGATCCGGTATCAGGTGTTCCGGAAAACCGGATCTGGCTTCCCGATGTTTTACTGCATTTGTCAAACGGATCCGCATCCGGAACGGCCTGCCGGAATCCAACAACGCAAATGTGAAAGTAGCCTAAGGGCTCATGCACACGACAGTATGTATTTTGTGGTCTGCAAAAAATACAGATGGCGTCTGTGTGCATTCCGTATTTTGCGGAAAGGAACAGCTGGCCTCTATTAGGGTACATTCACATTAGCGGCAAGGAACTCTGACAGGCTGTTCCGGCGGGTGAACAGCCTGTCGGATTCGTACTGCCGCTAGTGCACTCGTGCCCCCGGACTACCACTCCTTGACTATAATGGGGGCGGCCGGAGCTCCAGTCGGCTCTCGGCTTGTTTGCCATGCTGCCACCGGAACTCCAGCCTGCCCCCATTATAGTCAAGGAGCGGTAGACCGGGGTCATGCGTGCACTAGCGGCAGCACTGATCCGACAGGCTGTTCACCCGCCGGAAACAGCCTGCCAGAGTTCCTTGCCACTAGTGTGAAGCTAGCTTTAGAACAGTACTATCCTTATACGTAATTGTGGAACAGACATACAGAAACGGAAGGCACACGGGGTAATCTCCATTTTTTTGAAAACCAATTAAAATGAATGCCTCCGCATGCCGGCTGAAAAAAACCCAGAACGGACACAGAAAGAAAATACGTTCGTGTGCATGAGCCCTAAGGCCCTGATTCATCAAGACCACTGTGTGCTATGTCTGACTCGATGGGTCCTGTGTTACCAGAGGAGGCATTTAATTCATGACTAGATGTATCATATATTAAATGCCTCCTCTGGCAGTCTGTGCGCCAGACGGAAATCTACTCCAGGTTGTGGCTGGTGTAGATTTCAATCATCATTTACACTAGTTTCTAGCGTAAATGATGATAAATGTTCCGAGGCCAATAGCCTGCCACTGGTGAGGGTGGGGTGAAACACTAGTTGTGACTAGATTTTATCAATTAAAAGAATTCAAAACCAGGTTTTGCGACTTTTTAACACAAAAACCATGACATAGGGAGATGACAAATCTCCCCCTAATTTTCTACTTAGAATCAGAAGCAGGCCAGAGATATTACTGGCCCAGATAACCCCCCCCCCCCTACGTTTTGTTTCCCCTCTATGTCACATATCTTTACCACTAAGGCCCCTTTCACATGAGTGACTTTTTTGTGTGGGTGCAATGCGTGACATGAACGCACAGCACCCGCACTGAATCCTGACCCATTCATTTCAACAGATCTGTGCGTATTACATTTTTTTTCATGCATCAGTTCTAAGTTGCGTGAGAATCGCAGCATGTTTTATATTCAGCATTTTTCATGCAGCCCTGGCCCCATAGAAGAGAATGGGGCTTCAGTGAAAAACGCATCCGGATGTAATCCAGACCGGGTGCAATGCGTTTTTCACTGATGGTTGCTAGGAGATGTTGTTTGTAAATCTTTGTTTTTTTCACACGTGTGAAAAACGCATCATAAGTTTGCACCCGCACAGAAAAACTGAAACACAACGCAATTGCAGATAAAACTGACTGCGAAATGGTGCGAATTTCACTGAACGCATACGTATCGTTGGTGTGAAAGAAGCCTAAGAGTACAAACATAACTTAAACACAGATTTTCTGTTTTTTAGGCCTCATGCACACGAACGCATTTTCTTTCCGTGTCCGTTCCGTTTTTTTTTTGCGGACAGTATGCAGAACGATTTATTTCAATGGGTCCTCAAAAAAACCAAAAGTTACTTTGTGTGCATTCCGTTTCCATATGTCCGTATTTCCGTTCCGCAAAAAAATAGAACATGCCCTATTAGGCCTTATTCACACGTCCGCAATGTCGTCCGCATGTATTCCGCAATTCTGCGGAATACATGCGGACCCATTGACTGTGAATGGGGCACGGAACGATGCGGAGAGCACACACTGTGCTCTCCGCATCAGTTTTTGCGGAGCGCGCCGCCGATCTTATGGCCGCAGCTCCGCAAAAAAGTAGAGCATGTCTTATTCTTGCCCGCAATTGCGGACAAGAATAGACATTTCTATGGGGCTGCCGGCTGGGTGTGTTTATGGATCAGCAATTTGCGGATCCATAAACACAACGGACGTGTGAAATAAGCCTTATTATCCGCATTACAGACAAGGATAGGACTGTTCTATTAGGGGCCAACTGTTCCGTTCTGCAAAATACGGAATGCACACGGACTTCATCCGTGTTTTTTGTGGACCGCAAAATACAGACAGTCATGTGCATGAGGCCTTAGATCCAAACTTGGATTTCTCATAACCAACTTTTCCCCAACCTCAACAACATAAAATATGCTCTGAACTTGTTATTTTTCCAAATTAATTTCTGCTGATTAGTTCTGCTCAGTGCGGTTTTCGGATAGAAATGCATTAAAAATGTATTTGCCTTGTCCCTGCCATTAATCCTTGAACTGAATGAAAGAATTCCGTTTCCACTAGTTTCAAGGATGTTTTCATTTGTCATGACATTTTTCATTACATTTTGAATTTAATTTATGAAAAAATATAAAAATGATGATATAAAGTTATAAGCTAAAAAAAAGTCATTCCAAACCCATCACTATTGAGGTTCATACATGCCGCAATACTTGAAGGTATCAAAGAGGCCAAACGACAAGTACGTTGGGCAGGGGTGTAGCTATAGGTCGTTTTTGGGCCCAGGAACCTACGAGGACCAAAGACCCTTCTGCCACAGACACCAGTATTTTAGAAAGGTAAAGGATCCTGTTACAGATTTTGCAGTGGAGCCCAGGAGCTTCTTTAGGCTTACCAGGAAATCTATCTAAAGAATTATATGCACTTCACCCCTCACTAAGGCATGAAGAGAATGCCTATATTTATTAACAAGGCTAGGAATTTAAAAGGTCTGTGCAAATTTAGAAAAAAAAAAAAAAGAGTATCTTTGTCTCAACAGCGCCACTCTAATTCATTGGCCAGGTCTGGTATTGCAGCTCATATCCATTCAAGTGAGTAAGGCTGCATGTAGATCCCAGAATTCTGAATTATGTGCAAAACCTGTAAACCAGATGCCCTGGAAAATATATAAATGGCATCAGGCAGCACACCAAGGGAACGATAAATCCTTACTCCCTCGTTATAAATTGGGTGTTATGGGAGACACAACATTTTTTTTTCTCTCAAGAAATGCAAGGACTGAAGCTGATTTCCCCACTGATAAGGTTCAAAGCTTTCTTCTCAGACGTCTCTGCCAAACACAAGAGGAAACGCTGCTCTTTAAGTAGAATGCCTTTGTATGTGCATACATCCAACACAAACATGAAGAAAAAGAGGGAAAAATGAAAGAAATATGGCATCGGCACAACTATTCCCATCCATGCCAGGAGCGCACAACCTTCTCCTTTCCATGTTATATATTTTTTTTTATTGCTGGAAAGAATTTTGCCACCATCATGCACTGGGATGTGAAATCTGACAATTCTAGTTCAGCTATATCATCTTGGTAGCTTAAAGGGGTTTTCTGGTAATAATTGTATTTTATGTAATGCCTCTTGAAAAAGATGATTGCTGAGAAAAATTAAGTTCTAATATATAAAAATGAGCCTCTAGGACCAACGGAGGCGTTGACATTACACCTAGAGGCTCTGCTCTTTCTGCAACTGTTGTGCCCTCTGCACTTTGGCCTGGCCCTGACTTCTCCTAAAGTCAATCAAAGTGGAGAAGGCGCAGTAGTTGCAGAGAGAGCAGAGCCTCTAGGTGTAACGGCAACACCCCCGTTGCTCCTAGAGGCTCATTTGCATACATTAAAACATCATTATTCTCAGCAATGTGGACATATGAACATGGGACCAACACAGATGCCCTCAGCTGCCAAGTGCTCATGTAACAGGTCAGCCAGTGTCATAGGTACAAATCTGCTGACAGATGCCCTCTTACACAGACCGGAACCAAAAAAAAAATACTCACTGTTATTCTCCTCCTTAGGCCCCATTCACACGTCCGTGTGTGTTTTGCGGATCCACGGATCCGCAAAACACGGACATCGGCGATGTGCGTTCTGCAATTTGCCGACTGCACTTCGCCGGCACTCTCATAGAAAATGCCTTTTCTTGTCCGCAATTGCGGACAAGAATAGGACATGTTCTATTTTTTTCGGGAACGCAATTGCGGACCCGGAAGTGCGGATCCGCATTTGCGGACCCGGCCGGGACATCGTCTGTCCCCATTGAAACTAATGGGTCCGCAATTCCGTTCCGCAAAATGTGGAACAGAATTGCGGACGTGTGAATGAAGCCTAAGGGCGCCCCCACTGTTCGTGCAGCTCTGCGTCTGGACCCCTTCCTGAGTTTGGGCCCTGTAGCAGCTGCATACCCTGCTTCCATATTATCAACGCCCCTGCTTATATTTTTTAAATGAAAGGGGTTTTCCTAAATTTAAACAATGCGTGTAGAATGTTTAAATGCAGAATGATTAACCCCCTTCAGGACCCAGCCAGTTTTTGTTTTTATTTAGTTTTCATTTTTTTCCTCCCCATCTTGCAAAAAATTTTTACATTTCCATTCACATAAGTGATCATTTCCCATATCTTGTTTAGAGAAGCAAAAATAAAAGTCTTTGGGGTGAAACTGGAAAATAAAAACATTTCTACCATTGTTTTGTTAATGTTAGATTTTGTATTTTTACTGTACTTTTACATTCCTAAAGCGCACCATTCAGTGTGCGCTTAAAACTCTGTTCTCCCTACACCGCTGACAGCTCAGCGGTGTACGGAGTACTCATATTATGAATGGGGTCGCAGCAGTGCTCCTGTGCTCCCCGGACAATTACTAACTCTTGGCATAGTACATGGATACCCTGTACCCATGGTCTATGTCAGGATTAGCTGAGCGGAGCGGGCTCCTGCCTGTGCCTGTGCATGGCAGTTCTCTTAGCTTAGCGGAGCAGGCACAGGCAGGAGCCCGCTAATAAGAACTAAATAAATAAAGTATATTAGAAAATTTTATTTAGGGGATTAGGGGCAACATATTAAAAATTATTATAAATGTTTAGTTACTCTTTAACTACGTTTGACAAAAATAAAAAAACTTTGGGAAAAACTATGAGGGAGAGTCAAAAACTATCTGCACTCTCGCTGTAGAATTTACTCATTACATCTCCCAAGAAAGAGAACAGCCAGCGCCATCCCAACCTTGGGATTTGAGAAGGGAACATTGCCAAGCCGGATATCCATCCGTAGACAGCTGTTTCGGAGTGCTTACCCCTCGTCAGTATAGAGTAAGATTCTTGCCGGCTTAGTGATATGCCTTGGAAGCAGCTTAGGTATAGGGAGTCAATTAGTGGTGCTCTCTTTCTTGGGAGATACCTGTTTGTATATTTGTTACCCATGGAGCATTGCCAATAATTCTCCATACCATGGAGTACTTTCAGTAAGTCTCCTCAGAGGACTGGTCTGTTTAAGGAGATTCAGCATTGTGTCTAAGCTTCTTCCAAGGCATAGCACTGAGCCGGCCGGGATCCTACTCCGTACTGATGAAATGCCAAGGCTGGATGTAGTGATTAAGATTATTTTTTATTGGTTTATAAGTAAAATTGGAAAAGAGATTTTTTTAAATACTTTTATATATTTCATATTTTTATTTAAAATGTTTTAGCTTTACTTTTACTATTATTTTTAGCCCCCCTGGGGGATCCATCCCATCCCATACCATGTATTGAGCGGATTCAGTATGCACAGATACTGTTGGTGCTGACAGGTCAACAGCACAGGCGCTATTTCCTGCTTCACTGCTAGTGAAGCACTTGCACTGGAAGTTTGCCATACTGCTACTGAAGATGCAGAGGATCATAGTGCGCTCTGTAGGACACAGCAGAGCATGGAAGACCAGGCTAGAAACAAATGGATGTGGCATCATAGAACGTTGCAAGAGAAGAGCAGATGTGGTCATGTTACTGTGATTCGGATCGCCAGATAGCATGCATTCGAGTAATTACAATACATTACAGAGTTAAAGTTGGCACACAATTAATTAAAAGGAGGAGTTAGAAGGGTTGCTGATAAGATGGAAACTCCAGCCATTAGTCGTGATCTTCAGGGGAACTCAGTATCCAGTTTCTGATTTCCCTGCAGCACCTCCGCAGGGTAAATTAAGCACTGCAGGATGCCAGTTGAAAGCAAGGAGTGATTTCGGTAGAGCTTGGACATCTCTTTTCCAGATTCCCGAACAGTGGAAGCATTTGTTAGTCTAACAATTTGGCACATCTATAATTTGGTCTGTGTCCTTTTATCGTTAAATAAAGCATTGTAAAGGGTTAATTTAATGTTGCTAAGTGAAATGCTGTGATTTAATGTTAAAGCATTTATGTTTCTATGCACTCTGTATACCTAATGGCAAATGTATGGGCAACATATGGTTAAATGTCAACTGGGTTAGGTTTCCAGGGTGATGGACCGGGTCTGCCCCCCGATTCGTTAGTTGTAAAGTCTAGTCTAAGCCGAGCTACAGGAGGAAGCGTGTATGAGAACTTAGAGAAACTTCATCTCTGAAACTACTGCTGCTAGAGAAAATACTTAATCAGCAGAGTACCACTTAGAGAAGGAGATCAGACACCTTAGAAGGTCGAGAACCAACAAGGCCATGCATTGGATTCAGACAGCAAGGTATTGCACTAGTTTATGGCAGAAAGACTTTGTTGCTGTGAAGAGGAAATGTTGCTTAGGCATCTCCCACACTTTGAGACAGACTGACCATCTGTATCTTAGTACTGCACCACTCAGCCCGGGACCTGCAGAAGGAGATAATGTGAACAGCATGCCTATGGATCTGTGGAGAGACTGCAAAGTGTCTTTAGAAGAAGAGTCAGGGACTACTACTACTACTACTACCACCATCATTGTTGCTGCCTTAATGCAGCCATTGGGAGCCTACTTCTGTGATATATTTTGGAATTGTGCCTTTTGCTACTATCATTGTACTATCATTAATTCAGTAAAGAAGCACTTCATTTATTGAATGCCACTGGCCTTGTTTTTGACTCCACTATACATGCATCGGCTCTCTCTTGCTCTCCTGCCTTAAACCCTACTAAACATCTAAAGTCAAGGACACCCCAACTTCCATCAGGCAGGAGCTCCCAAACAGCCCTGGGAGTGCCCCGAGGGAAGAAAGGGTTCACCCTAAAATCACTGCACAGCCTAAGGCCCCTTTCACACGAGCGTGTCCGGATTAGGTCCGAATACGTTGCGGATGCGTTCAGTGAAAACTGTGCGATTTCACAGGCAAAGCCATTCAGTTTTGCCTGCGATTGCGTTCAGTTGTTCAGTTTTTTCCGCGCGGGTGCAATGCGTTTTGACGCATTTTTCACGCGTGTGATAAAAAACTGAAGGTTTACAAACAACATCTCCTAGCAACCATCAGTGAAAAACGCAACGCACCCGCACTTGCTTGCGGATGCAATGCGTTTTTCACGCAGCCCCATTCACTTCTATGGGGCTAGGGATGCGTGAAAAACGCAGAATATAGAACATGCTGCGATTTTCACGCAACGCACAAGTGATCCGTAAAAAAAAAAAGCTCATGTACACAGCCCCATTGAAATGAATGGGTCAGGATTTAGTGCGGGTGCAATGCGTTCACATCACGCATTGCACCCACGCGGAAAACTCGCTCGTGTGAAAGGGGCCTTAGGGTGAAGATTGCCATCATGAACTGTAAGTACAGATACCTCCATCATAACCACTACCACTCCTCCCAACCTCCGCTCTCCTGGGCCCGTTGCACTAGTTTCAGTATATGCATTATCTTTTATGTTTTATAGAAAATAACTTGGATTGATTACAACAGACATAACATTTAAGGGGTAGCCGATGCCACCAAATGCTGATTAGTGGAGGTTCAACTACTGAACCCCTAAAAGGCACTGAAACTAAAGGGCCACAATACTGGTTAAAGTGCAGTGTCCTGGTTCAGATTTTTGGCAGTATGGTGCCTATCTTGACCAGTTGCTGGGCATGAACTACTGCTCATCCATTGTTTTTGGGTCACCCTACTACACCACCACCCTAAAACCACCAGTTATTAGGCCCCTTGCAGACGAGCGTCACGGATGAGGTCTGGATGTGTTCAGTTAAAAATGCGCGATTTCGCAAGCAAGTTCATTCAGTTTTGTTTGCGATTGCGTTCAGTTGTTCAGTTTTTTTTCGCGCTGGTACAATGCCAATAATGCTTTTTTCACGCGCGTGATAAAAAATGGAAGGTTTACAAACAACATCTCTTAGCAAACCATCAGTAAAAAACGCATCACATCCGCACTTGCTTGCAAATACGATTTTCACGCAGCCCCATTCACTTCTATGGGGCCAGTGTTGCGTGATAAACGCAGAATATAGAACATGCTGCGATTTTTCCGCAACGCACAAGTGATGCATGAAAACCAATTTTCATGTACACAGACCTATTGAAATGAATGGGTCCGGATTCAGTACGGGCGCAATGCGTTCGCATCACGCAGTGCACCCGCGCAGAAAACTCGCTTGTCTGAAAGGGGCCTTGATGCGCAAGTTTTCCAGACTCCTGAAAAAATTGTCTCTGTTCCCATCACATCAGAACCTTCTAACGAAGATATATATGCTATGATTAAGACCATACCCAGTCGAAACACGTAAACTATTTTATTAGAGTGTTTTCCATGTGTGTACAGGCACTAAAACATTATTGAAGAGTTTTTAATTCATCCACCAGAGCTGGGTGTTTACTTGCTGCTCCGAGAATCTCCTGGCACCACGTGAAAGAGGTAGTCAACTGACACATATATGTTGTCTGCATATGTCGCGAGTATAGCCAACAAAACTTTCGGATGCATTTGTTTACAGCAGTTATAAATTGACCCATAGGGTCCTATTGTAATGTATGTATACCACCTCCTATATGTTTTTTACTGGATGCCTCTGTATCGAACAGCATAGTCTACAGCTCTATCCCATATAGTAAAAAATAGGTGCCAATGTCTCCCCAGACATATGCCAAAAAGACAATATTTTGGTATTTGTTGGGTCAGTCCTGGGCACCTACGTCAACCCTTTGGCTCAAACGTAGCCTTATGCCATCATACTTTATATTTATGCCTGTTTTTTTATTAATTGCATTCATCTTAAAGGTCTTTAGGTCTATATCTATTTGCTCCAGATTTAGACTGCAGACAGTACAGAGAATAGGTTAAGCAATATGCAGCTATTGTGGCGCTCCTATGAGAAACTTGTACTCAGGTTCATGCTGAAAGGGCCAGAGAAATGTGACCCCCTCAGGACTCTCCCCAGTTCATTTCCTCCAGAGTCGCATGACAATTACTAAGGTGAGGGTGACTTGCAGTGACATACCCCTAAAGCTTTCAAACTACCTAAAGAAAGAAAATGTCAGGGCACACATTGCTTTTATTGTCTGGGGAATATTTTAATGTATGCTCCACACAGGGAGCCCACGAGGCTAATTTACTGCCTTCTACTTTTATTCGAAAAAGCTGCTCATCAGATATTTTTACCACTCATCTGCAGTTTTACCTTCTTACTTTTAATTGCGATTCCTTTAGATGCAGCCATGGGAAAATAATTTAATTTCCAATAATATATGGTTTCATAAACCATAACTGGGAACATTAAAGGAACGGCCTAGTAGAAACACTCCATTCATAAACCGTACCATGGAGGTTAATTAGCTCTGGTGTTGGCACTGATTGATGGGAATATTTCTGACATCTACAGCCAGGAACTTTATTTTTCCCTATACATCGAAATATTAATTTGTAAAACAGACTGGAGACAATATTTATGCAAACTTCTAGTATTTTTTAATATTTTTATTTTTATATTTAATTTTGAGCTTTAGATGGTAGCACCATCCATGTTCCTGGGATGCCTGGCCTTCGGGACACTTGGCAGTTTCTCGAAGGGCTTTTGGAGATGGTGTAACTCAATTCTGAAAGGCAATTATACCATCAGCATCCTCAGGATAGACCAGGCTTTTGCCTTGTAGGACATTTTGACTTTTGATCCTACCAGGGCAGTTATATGATAGTGTTTGAGCCTAGAATCTATTAGCTTTTGCTCCAGCTTTTCATACAGCACGTTCCTTGCATGGCATATATAAATACATGCTGCACTGAAAAATGTTGTGAAGTGTGCCATGCCTAGACGTCGTTTATTTGGGCCAGTTTTTTGGACATTTTTTTTGTCTACATATAATTGGCAGCTTGTTTATCCTAGTCTAAGTCATGCTCGAGTCACATCTGGTTGTCTAAAAGCATACCAGCTCTAAGGCAGTATAAAATGGTGTAAAATTGTGTAAGTTACTATGTTCTGGGCTCCTGTAAACAAGGCAGACATAGCAGAGCTGGAGAGGGTTCAGAGGAGGGCAACTAAAGTAATAACTGAAATGGGTGGACTACAGGTTCCAGAAAGATTATCAAATTAGGGTTATTCACTTTAGAAAAAAGACGACTGAGGGGAGATCTAATAACTATGTATAAATATATCAGGGGTCAGTACAGAGATCTGTCCCATCATCTATTTATCCCCAGGACTGTGACTGTGACAAGGGGACATCCTCTGCGTCTGGAGGGAAGAAGGTTTCTACACAAACATAGAAGAAGTATTCTTTACAGTAAGAGCAGTGAGACTATGGAACTCTCTGCCTGAGGAGGTGGTGATGGTGAGTACAATAAAGGAATTCAGGAGGGGCCTGGATGTATTTCTGGAGTGTAATAATATTACAGGCTACAGCTACTAGAGAGGGGTCGTTGATTCAGGGAGTTATCTGATTGCCTGATTGGGGTCGGGAAGCAATTTTTTCCCCCTAAAGTGAGGAAAATTGGCTTCTACCTCACGGGGTTTTTTTTTTTGCCTTCTTCTGAATCGACTTGAAGGATAACAGGCCGAACTGGATGGACAGATGTCTTTTTTCAGCCTTATAAACTATGTTACTATGTTAAGTAAATGTCTTTTGTGTTGCATATAACTCTGTGGCACATTGTGTTGCACGATCGCCACTTATACCATCGCATGTTGCAGTTTGTCGCATCTTTCCTATCGACTGCCTTAGATTAAAAAAAAAAATATGGCAACTCTTCAAATCTGGGCTGGATTTAACAACATAAACACCTTTTACGCATCATTCACAATTTACAACACACATTTAACAAATAACACACTATACATTAATATGGCACAAAATAGAAATGGCGGTGGAAAACTTCACTGTTAATTAATTTCCCCATTGTCTGACCTATTATAGAGGTTATGCCATGATTGATGTAAAAAATTAAAACCAGGCATCCCATAGAACATCAAAATACCTTTCTAGCAAATCTAGAACCAGCCCTGTACTGCACATGGGTCCAGAGATCTCCACACTCACTGCTTTAATTGCTTTACTAGATTGGCTTTAGCCTGGCTGGCAGCTCAGGGGAAGTGTCCTTTCTGCTGCAGCTCTCTTCCTGTAACTGCCACAGTTTCTAACAGAACATATGGCTGGTGGCAAATGGACATTTAAACTAAGCATGTGCGACCACCTCAGTGAGATGGACAAAAAATAAGGAAAAGAACAAACAGCAGGTGGTGCTATACAGATTCATTTTATTGAATAACTCATTATTAATTACATGCAATTCAATCCAGGTGCTGATTTAAAAAATTTTTTTTGAATATGCTTCATGACACAAACACTTTAAGAGGCATTTTAGAAGACTCTTCAATTTGCTTTTCAAGTACAAGGCCTCATGACCATAAAGGCTCACTGTAATGTGGTTACACTGGCCATTGTAAATTGGAGGTGTACAGAGTAATCGATGAAGGGGCAACTAATGCAGAGATGTCCTAGGGTAGATGTACAGCAGTGATATGAGGAGATCTGATTATTTAAATTGGTGGAAAATGATGAAAACTAGTAAAATGTACCAAATATCTAGATTAATATCTGGTAGTGGAAGAATAGAGACATATATGTCTTTGGTACCTGAACTTTCTGAGGTTTGCCACATCATTTCGTTCTTCTCCAAATGAAGTAAGGTGAGTTCATTGGGCATTGCTGTCTTGAGTGATATAATTCCATTGAATTACAGTTGTGTTCAAAATTATTCAACCCCCAATACTGTAAAGGGTTTTAGGGAATTTAGTGTACATTTGTATATGTGTTCAGAATGAAATCTTACAAGGACTTTTTAAAAAACCAAATGCAACTAAAATGACATCAATTGTTTTTGTAATACAGTATTAAATGTTTTTTTTTGTGATTTCTTCATTGACACAATTATTCAACCCCTTAAAGACGACCACTCTTAAGAACAGAGGTTCATTCAAGTGTTTTCGATCAGGTATTGAAAACACCTGTGGATGTCAAGGAGCAGCAATCAAGCAGAATAAGCACCAATTAGGCAGATGTAAAATGACTGTGATACTCAGCTCCTTCTAGACATTTACTGGTGTGTTTACAGACATGGTGAATTCAAGAGAATGGTCCAGGAAGACAAGAGAAGAGGTGATTTCTCTTCACAGGAAGGGCAATGGCTATAAGAAGATTGCAAAGATGTTACACATACCAAGAGACACCATAGGAAGCATCATTTGCAAATTCAAGGCAAAGGGCACTGTTGAAACGCTACCTGGTCGTGGCAGAAAGAAGATGCTGACTTCGACTGCTGTGCGCTACCTGAAGCGCAAAGTGGAGAAAAGTCCCCGTGTGACTGCTGAGGAACTGAAAAAAGATTTGTCAGATGCGGGTACTGAAGTTTCAGCTCAGACAATAAGGCGCACACTGCGTAATGAAGGCCTCCATGCCAGAACTCCCAGGCGCACCCCCTTGCTGTCTCCAAAGAATAAGATGAGTCGACTGCAGTATGCCAAAAGTCATGTGGACAAACCACAAAAGTTTTGGGATAGTGTTCTGTGGACTGATGAAACAAAATTAGAACTGTTTGGGCCCATGGATCAACGCTATGTTTGGAGGAGGAAGAACAAGGCCTATGAAGAAAAGAACACCTTGCCTACTGTGAAGCATGGCGGGGGGTCAATCATGCTTTGGGGCTGTTTTGCTTCTACAGGTACAGGGAAGCTTCAGCGTGTGCAAGGTACCATGAATTCTCTTCAGTACCAGGAGATATTGGATGAAAATGTGATGCAGTCCGTCACAAACCTGAGGCTTGGGAGACGTTGGACCTTTCAACAGGACAATGATCCCAAGCATACCTCCAAGTCCACTAGAGCATGGTTGCAGATTAAAGGCTGGAACATTTTGAAGTGGCCATCGCAGTCACCAGACTTAAATCCGATTGAGAACCTCTGGTGGGACTTAAAGAAAGCAGTTGCAGCGCGCAAGCCTAAGAATGTGACTGAACTGGAGGCTTTTGCCCATGAAGAATGGGCGAAGATACCCGTAGATCGCTGCAAGACACTTGTGTCAAGCTATGCTTCACGTTTAAAAGCTGTTATAACTGGAAAAGGATGTTGTACTAAGTACTAAGATTGAATGTCACTTGGGGGTTGAATAAAACTGATAATGATGTGAGCACAGAAAATACATTTGTGGTTATTTCATTATAAATGTTATGTTATATTTGTCTGACTTACAAGGGCCTCTTTGATTTAATTGTAAACAAGATGACTGAAATGATCAAAATCAATGTCAAACTGGCCAAAACACTCAATTTCAGAGGGGGTTGAATAATTTTGAACACAACTGTATATAAAAAAAAACTGATGAAAAATATCATGTCTGATTGATTCCAGTGCTAACGTTTTACTATGTTTCTTTTTTTTTTTCACAGTATAACCAATGGGAATTGATGAATCAGCTTATTGTCAATGGCCTCACCAAAGTGTAGATTACCTTTAATGGGTAAACATAGTCTACGTCCTAATATCTCTGAAAAATGGATGTAAAAGGCAGGCTTATGATGGAAAACAAGTGAAAAATAAATCATGATATTATTTTTTTTAAATAAAAGTCCACTTCTTTACTACACGTTATTGTCTATTATTGTCCATGTTTATTATGGCTGATGTGGGTATTTTCCAGTCCTGCTCTGTACTGTCCATGTGTCTCCCGGTGTGAATGGAGATATTCTATTTCAAGGAACCCAGCTTGACCTTCACACATCTGCTGAAGAAAAATGAGCAATTTGTTTACACCTCTTCCAATGAATGATATAATTTAAGAAAAATAGAAATCAGAGCGATGAGATTAGATCTTCCACTGGAGACTTAACTTGTGTATTTGCGTAGATATTTTCTCCTTGGATGACAATTAACCTCTCTTCACACCGCCAGACGTTAAAAGGTACTTAAAATGAATCACATCTGGATCTCTGTGCCATTGATAGTGACGGAGTGATAACCTCCCGTCTTAACGTCTCTTGTGTTGAATATTTCTTCAAAATTTGAAGAATTTCACACTGAATGACAATGTTTGCCTCTCGAAAACACATATTTTACTTGAATCCTGGTGGTCTAAGCAAGGTCAAGTTAAGGGTAGAGAAATCTTAGTATGGCTCAGTTCTCAATAAGGATCCCTCTTTCTGTTTAAAATCAGGAACAAATCCCAAAAAATGGCACCAAAGAAAATGTTCATAATGCTAAGTCTTTGTCTTTTCCATGGTTTCTCCTTTAGAGATCTGTTGCAGTTTTTGGTTTAAAAAAGAGGGCCAGTGTTGGACTGATGTATATTGAGCACTCCGGAAAAAATACTTAGAGATTATTTGTGAAATTGTGGAGGAGTTCCGTCCACATTGTAAAAATGTTTATGCCTGTTTTCTATATTGGTTGTATATCATTGGGCCGTGTGCGCTGTGGTGAAGGTGGATCGAAAAGTGAAGATGTCGACCATGAGGAAGAAGGAAAGCAAAGGGTAGGTGGCATATTTTGGCAACTTTACTGACCTGGGAGGAGACCAGGGGACAGGCTTTAAAAGTAGACCCTAGTTTTACCTAGAAGTAGTTAGATGGACGCGGTGCAGAAGCAAGTGCGTGTGTCCCATGGTGAACTAATAGTAGATGCAGAAGCACCAAGAGAGCTAACCATGGAAGAGAGTTAGCCACGAGTGTGAGAAAGCTGGAAACTGACCTGATCCTCAACACCCCACTACTGCACCTCTTTTAATAATTTAACTTGCACCTCTGTGAGCCATGTTGGCTACTGCAGCAACTGTTTGTTAAAAATATCTCCAGTAAACATACTGTGGTGTGTCCTCTCCGCATGTGTACCCTGAGATTCCACTACATGACAATACAGTCAGGTCATAGCTATATGGGGTGCAGAGGCAGCTGTCGCACCTAAGCCATAGAGTGGAAGCAAAGGTCTCTCTACCATATAAGAAGACACCAGTATTATTAATGACCCATTGGTACAGATTTTGCATTGTGACCCTGGAACTTTAAGTTATGTCTTTGAATAGAGTGAAACTGTAAGGGGATGTTACTTTTGCAGTGCTTCACATATGTCTCTCCTCCCCCTGCCCTATCTTTTATCTTTTCACTGTATGGGATGATCTGGCAGTGTCTAGTATGGTATCATACTCTATACTGACTGAATGTAATGCTACGTGCTGCCATTAGTTGTTACTGTAGTGCAACAGACCAGGTTTAGAGGTTGAAAGCAGGAAGTCAATGTGTGTGTGGCTGAGATGATGTATCTCGGGAGTCTGTACAGATCAGACAACAGACTGTGGGCTCCAGGAAGCTGAACCAGGGAGTCTTCATGAGTGATAGCCAGGGAAGAGCAGCAGAGCCAGTAAATCTTTTCTCTCTCTATAGAGAGCTAGACAGGCGGTGGTAGTATCCTGCAGATCACCGACAGAGTTTGTGGGCTCCCTGGTCAGTTCATACACCATCCGACGCTGTGGGCCAGAGTCAGTTGAGAGACAATGAGGCTTAAGGTACACTTAAGGTAGAACTCATTACAACATACACTCATGTCCCATCATATATCAGAGCTGAATTTGTCATGTAAAGAGTAGTGATGAGCAGCATAGGCAATATTTGAATTTGCGATATTTCGCGAATTTTTGGCCGAATGTTCGCCATAATTTCGCAAATTCAGGAATGTGTGATCTCCAGTCATTTGCGAAAATCGGCAATGTAATATATTCGCGATAAAAATTTGCGATTACAATATTCGCTATCAACACTAAGGGTAGGCAACATTCCTATTGGTTGCTAGGGATGTTGCTATGCCGATATTCGCGATAAATTTGCGATTAGAATATTCACGATCAACACTATTCACGAATACGAATATATAGCACTATATTCTAAATATTTGAGAATTCTCGAAGTGGCGATATTCGCGATAAAAATTGGCTATTCGAATATTCGCGCTCAACACTAGTAAAGGATATGTATACTTTTGGCAATAGATGTATTTTACTTCACCAAGGAATCTTAAATAATAAAGCTTCATAATACCTTACCTACAGTAGAAGAGGGTGGATATGGAGGGAGGTAATATTGGGCCATGGATTAAGCCTGTAGACGTTGTCCACGCCTATAATCTGTCTAAAAAATAGTGCCAATTGGCACAACTTTGTTTTCTACAACTTTTCCATGTTGCTTGAAAGAGGTAGGCTTAGCAAGAAGGGGCAGGGATTAAAATATGACTTTTATGCCAAAATTGAAACTCAATTTTTGAGTAAAATAAGCCAATTAATGATTGGTATTTATACAGTACAGTGTAGAGCCTGGGTAATAAATTTGTTGCAGGTCTTTATAGGCTGTCTAGGTTTATGTCATCTACAGGGTTAGTAAATCTGCCCCAATATTTGTATTCGTCAACCTTGGAAAAAACAGGATAGGAGCTGTATGCACAAAACGGTGGAAAATTTTTAATTAAGACATTGGGGGGAATTTATCATGAGGAGAACATTTGAAGTCAGTTTTGCTTCAGTCTGTGTTGGAATACTTTGTATCACATTTATCAAATGTCGCATGTTGTTTGATAAATTTGGCTTGTCCTTAAAGGGGTTGTCCAAGTTATATTTATTGATGAGCTATCCTTAGGATAGGTCATCAATATCAGATCGGCAGGGGTCCGACACCCAGCACCCCTGCTGATCAGCTGTTTGAAGAGAAGGCGCGTGCCGTGCCAGCGCTGCCTCCTCTTCATTGTTTACCTGCTAGCCATCGCATCTGCAGCGGTGAGCAGGTGTAATTACACCCAAGCCGTCCTATTCATTTCAATGAGACGGCTCTGTAGTATACACTTGTATAGGAGCGATCCGTCCTATTGAAATGAATGGAACGGCTT
>JAKVIS010003404.1:0-17552 GCA_033119425.1 Bufotes viridis
AATACTGGGGCACCTCAGGTGAGTTTTATATCACCCTCTATTGTTATAACGTGCCTCCAATAGTTATTTCGCCCCCTAAGGTTGTTATGCTCATCCTACAGTGCCCCCAGTATTTATAATGCCCCCTGTAGCACCTCCTAAATTTATAATGCCCCCAGTGTTTATAATGCTCCCTGCAGCACCCCCAGTGTTTATAATGCCCTTGCAGCACCTCCAGTGTTTATAATGCCCCCTGCAGCACCCCCAGTGTTTATAATGCCCCTTGCAGCACCCCCAGTGTTTATAATGCCCTTGCAGCACCCACAGTATTTATAATGCACCTGCAGCACCCCCAGTATTTATAATGCCCTGTTCAGCACTCCCAATATTTATAATACCCTCTGCAGCCTCCCCCAGTATTTGTAATGCCCACTGCAGACTCCCCCAGTATTTGTAATGCCCCCTGCAGCCTCCCCCAGTATTTGTAATGCCCGCTGCAGCGCCCAAGTATTTACAATGCACCCTGAAGTGCCTTTTGTATTTACATGCCCCCATACTGTTATAATGCTCACATTGTAGTTTCCCTAGTATTTATTTTGTCCGCCTACTGTTATAATGTTCGTCCTGAAGTGCCCCCAGTATTTATATTGCCTCCTACTGTTTCAAATACTGGGAGCACTTCAGGGTGAGCATTATAACAGTAGGGGGCAATATAAATAATTGCGGCACTTCAGGATGAGCATTATAACAGTAGGGGGCAATATAAATACTGGGGGCACTTCAGGGTGAGTGTTATATCACCCTCTATTGTTATACAGTGCCTTTATTAGTTATTTCGCCCCCTAAGGTTGTTATGCTCATCCTACAGTGCCCCCAGTATTTATAATGCCACCTGCAGTGCCCCCAGAATTTATATTTCCCCCTGCAGTGCCCCCAGTATTTATAATGCCCTGTTCAGCACTCCCAGTATTTATAATACCCTCTGCAGCCTCTCCCAGTATTTGTAATGCCCACTGCAGACTCCCCCAGTATTTGTAATGCCCCCTGCAGCCTCCCCCAGTATTTGTAATGCCCGCTGCAGCGCCCAAGTATTTACAATGCACCCTGAAGTGCCTTTTGTATTTACATGCCCCCATACTGTTATAATGCTCACATTGTAGTTTCCCTAGTATTTATTCTGCCCGCCTACTGTTATAATGTTCGCCCTGAAGTGCCCCCAGTATTTATATTGCCTCCTACTGTTTCAAATACTGGGAGCACTTCAGGATGGGCATTATAACAGTAGGGGGCAATATAAATACTGGGGGCACTTCATGGTGAGTGTTATATCACCCTCTATTGTTATAACGTGCCTCCAATAGTTATTTCGCCCCCTAAGGTTATTATGCTCATCCTATAGTGCCCCCAGTATTTATAATGCCCCCTGCAGTGCACCCAGAATTTATAATGCCCCCTGCAGCGCTCCCAGTATTTATAATGCCACCTCAGCTCCCCCAGTATTTATAATGCCCCCTGCAGTGCCCCCAGAATTTATAATGCCCCCTGCTGCGCTCCCAGTATTTATAAAGCCCCCTCAGCTCCCCCAGTTTTTATAATGTTCTCTGCAGCGCCCCCAGTATTTAAAATGCCCACTGCAGGATTACCAGTACTTTTAATGACCCCTGCAGCGCATGCAGTATTTATAATGCTCACTGCAGCCTCCCCCAGTATTTATAAAACCCTCTGCAGCGCCCCACTATTTACAATGCCCTCTGCAGCACCGCTATTATTTATAATGCCCCTGCAGTTCCCCAGAATTTATAATGCCCCCTGCAGCGCTCCCATTATTCATAATGCCCCCTGCAGCGCACCCAGTATTTATAATACAGTCTACAGCGCCCCTATTATTTATAATGCCCTCTGCAGCACACCTATTATTTATAATGCCCTCTGCAGCCTCCCCCAGTATTTGTGATGCCCTCCGTAGCGCTTTCTGTATTTATAATGCCATCTGCAGCCTCCACCAGTATTTATAATGCCCCTGCAGGACCTTCTGTATTGTTAATGCCCCTGCAGCGCCTCCAGTATTTATAATGCACCCCTGCAGCGCCCGAGTATTTATATTGCCCCTGCAGCCTCCCCCAGTATTTATAATGCTCCCTGTAGCTCCCCCAGTATTTATAATGACCCCTGATGCGCCCCCAGTATATATAATGCACTTTGCAGCTCGCTCAGAATTTATAATACCCTCTGCAGCACCTCCTGCATTTATAATGCCCCCTGCAGCACCCCTAATGTTTATAATGCCCTTGCAGCACCCACAGTATTTATAATGCAACTGCAGCGCCCCCAGTATTTATAATGCCTTGTTCAGCACTCCCAGTATTTATAATACCCTCTGCAGCCTCCCCCAGAATATGTAATGCCCGCTGCAGCGCCCCAGTATTTATAATGCACCCTGAAGTGCCTCTTGTATTTACATGCCCCCATACTGTTATAATGCTCACATTGAAGTTTCCCTAGTATTTATTCTGCCCGCCTACTGTTATAATGTTCGCCCTGAAGTGCCCCCAGTATTTATATTGCCTCCTACTGTTTCAAATACTGGGAGCACTTCAGGATGAGCATTATAACAGTAGGGGGCAATATAAATACTGGGGGCACTTCATGGTGAGTGTTATATCACCCTCTATTGTTATAACGTGCCTCCAATAGTTATTTCGCCCCCTAAGGTTATTATGCTCATCCTATAGTGCCCCTAGTATTTATAATGCCTCTGCAGTGCCCCCAGAATTTATAATGCCCCCTGCAGCGCTCCCAGTATTTATAATGCCACCTCAGCTCCCCCAGTATTTATAATGCCCCCTACAGTGCTCCCAGAATTTATAATGCCCCCTGCTGCGCTCCCAGTATTTATAAAGCCCCCTCAGCTCCCCCAGTTTTTATAATGTTCTCTGCAGCGCCCCCAGTATTTAAAATGCCCACTGCAGGATTACCAGTACTTTTAATGCCCCCTGCAGCGCACGCAGGAATTATAATGCTCACTGCAGCCTCCCCCAGTATTTATAAAAACCCTCTGCAGCGCCCCCACTATTTACAATGCCCTCTGCAGCACCCCTATTATTTATAATGCCCCATGCAGTTCCCCCAGAATTTATAATGCCCCCTGCAGTGCTCCCATTATTCATAATGCCTCCTGCAGCGCATCCAGTATTTATAATACAGTCTACAGCGCCCCTATTATTTATAATGCCCTCTGCAGCACACCTATTATTTATAATGCCCTCTGCAGCCTCCCTCAGTATTTGTGATGCCCTCCGCAGCGCTTTCAGTATTTATAATGCCATCTGCAGCCTCCACCAGTATTTATAATGCCCCCTGCAGGGCCTTCTGTATTGTTAATGCCCCCTGCAGCGCCTCCAGTATTTATAATGCACCCTGCAGCGCCCGAGTATTTATATTGCCCCTGCAGCCTCCCCAGTATTTATAATGCTCCTGTAGCTCCCCCAGTATTTATAATGACCCCTGATGCGCCCCCTGTATATATAATGCACTTTGCAGCTCCCTCAGAATTTATAACACCCTCTGCAGCACCTCCTGCATTTATAATGCCCCCTGCAGCACCCCTAGTGTTTATAATGCCCTTGCAGCACCCACAGTATTTAAAATGCACCTGCAGCGCCCCCAGTATTTATAATGCCCTGTTCAGCACTCCCAGTATTTGATACCCTCTGCAGCCTCCCCCAGTATCTGAAATGCCCGCTGCAGCGTCCCCAGTATTTATAATGCACCCTAAAGTGCCTCTTGTATTTACATGCCCGCATACTGTTATAATGCTCACATTGTAGTTTCCTTAGTATTTATTCTGCCCGCCTAATGTTATAATGTTCGCCCTGAAGTGCCCCCAGTATTTATATTGCCTCCTACTGTTTCAAATACTGGGAGCACTTCAGGATGAGCATTATAACAGTAGGGGGCAATATAAATAATGGGAGCACTTCAGGATGAGCATTATAACAGTAGGGGGCAATATAAATACTGGGGGCACTTCATAGTGAGTGTTATATCACCCTCTATTGTTATAACGTGCCTCCAATAGTTATTTCGCCCCCTAAGGTTATTATGCTCATCCTATAGTGCCCCCAGTATTTATAATGCCCCCTGCAGTGCCCCCAGAATTTATAATGCCCCCTGCAGCGCTCCCAGTATTTACAATGCCCTCTGCAGCACCCCTATTATTTATAATGCCCCCTGCAGTTCCCCCAGAATTTATAATGCCCCCTGCAGCGCTCCCATTATTCATAATGCCCCCTGCAGCGCACCCAGTATTTATAATACAGTCTACAGCGCCCCTATTATTTATAATGTCCTCTGCAGCACACCTATTATTTATAATGCCCTCTGCAGCCTCCCCCAGTATTTGTGATGCCCTCCACAGCGCTTTCTGTATTTATAATGCCATCTGCAGCCTCCACCAGTATTTATAATGCCCCCTGCAGGGCCTTCTGTATTTTTAATGCCCCCTGCAGCGCCTCCAGTATTTATAATGCACCCCTGCAGCGCCCCGAGTATTTATATTGCCCCCTGCAGCCTCCCCCAGTATTTATAATGCTCCCTGTAGCTCCCCCAGTATTTATAATGACCCCTGATGCGCCCCCAGTATATATAATGCACTTTGCAGCTCGCTCAGAATTTATAATACCCTCTGCAGCACCTCCTGCATTTATAATGCCCCCTGCAGCACCCCTAATGTTTATAATGCCCTTGCAGCACCCATAGTATTTATAATGCACCTGCAGCGCCTCCAGTATTTATAATGCCTTGTTCAGCACTCCCAGTATTTATAATACCCTCTGCAGCCTCCCCCAGTATATGTAATGCCCGCTGCAGCGCCCCAGTATTTATAATGCACCCTGAAGTGCCTCTTGTATTTACATGCCCCCATACTGTTATAATGCTCACATTGAAGTTTCCCTAGTATTTATTCTGCCCGCCTACTGTTATAATGTTCGCCCTGAAGTGCCCCCAGTATTTATATTGCCTCCTACTGTTTCAAATACTGGGAGCACTTCAGGATGAGCATTTTAACAGTAGGGGGCAATATAAATACTCGGGGCACTTCAGGGTGAGTCTTATATCACCCTCTATTGTTATAAAGTGCCTCCAAATAGTTATTTCGCCCCCTAACGTTATTATGCTCATCCTACAGTTCCCCCAGTATTTATAATGCCCCCTGCAGTGCCCCCAGAGTTTATAATTCCCCCTGCAGCGCCCCCAGTATTTATAATGCCCTGTTCAGCACTCCCAGTATTTATAATACCCTCTGCAGCCTCTCCCAGTATCTGTAATGCCCGCTGCAGCGCCCCCAGTATTTTTATTGACCTCTGCAGCGCCTCCAGTATTTATAATGCACCCCTGCAGCACCCCGAGTATTTATATTGCCCCCTGCAGCCTCCCCCAGTATTTATAATGCTCCCTGTAGCTCCCTCAGTATTTATAATGACCCCTGATGCGCCCCCAGTATATATAATGCACTTTGCAGCTCGCTCAGAATTTATAATACCCTCTGCAGCACCTCCTGCATTTATAATGCCCCCTGCAGCACCTCCTGAATTTATAATGCCCCCAGTAATTAAATGCCCCCTGCAGCGTCCCCAGTATTTATAATGCACCCTGAAGTGCCTCTTGTCTTTACATGCCCCTATACTGTTATAATGCTCACATTGAAGTTTCCCTAGTATTTATTCTGCCCGCCTACTGTTATAATGTTCGCCCTGAAGTGCCCCCAGTATTTATATTGCCTCCTACTGTTTCAAACAATGGGAGCACTTCAGGATGAGCATTATAACAGTAGGGGGCAATATAAATACTGGGGGCACTTCAGGGTGAGTCTTATATCACCCTCTATTGTTATAAAGTGCCTCCAAATAGTTATTTCGCCCCCTAAGGTTATTATGCTCATCCTACAGTGCCCCCAGTATTTATAATTCCCACTGCAGCGACCCCAGTATTTATAATGCCCTGTTCAGCACTCACAGTATTTATAATACCCTCTGCAGCCTCTCCCAGTATCTGTAATGCCCGCTGCAGCGCACCCAGTATTTATAATGCACCCTGAAGTGCCTCTTGTATTTACCTGCCCCCATACTGTTTTAATGCTCACATTGAAGTTTCCCTAGTATTTATTCTGCCCACCTACTGTTATAATGTTCGCCCTGAAGTGCCCCCAGTATTTATATTGCCTCCTACTGTTTCAAATACTGGGAGCACTTCAGGATGAGCATTATAACAGTAGGGGGCTATATAAATACTGGGGGCACTTCAGGATGAGCATTATAACAGTAGGGGGAAATATAAATACTGGGGGCACTTCAGGATGAGCATTATAACAGTAGAGGACAATATAAATACTGGGGGCACTTCATGGTGAGTGATATATCACCCTCTATTGTTATAACGTGCCTCCAATAGTTATTTCACCCCCTAAGGTTATTCTGCTCATCCTATAGTGCCCCCAGTATTTATAATGCCCCCTGCAGTGCCCCCAGAATTTATAATGCCCCCTGCAGCGCCCCCAGAATTTATAATGCCACCTCAGCTCCCCCAGTTTTTATAATGTCCTCTGCAGCGCTCCCAGTATTTAAAATGCCCACTGCAGGGCTACCAGTATTTTTAATGCCCCCTGCAGCGCACGCAATATTTTTAATGCTCTCTGCAGCCTCCCCCAGTATTTATAATACCCTCTGCAGCGCCCCCACTATTTACAATGCCCACTGCAGCACCCCTATTATTTATAATGCCCTCTGCAGCCTCCCACAGTATTTGTGATGCCCCCTGCAGCGCCTTCTGTATTTATAATGCCATCTGCAGCCTCCCTTAGTATTTATAATGGCCCCTGCAGGGCCTTCTGTATTTTTAATGCCCCCTGCAGCGCCCCCAGTATTTATAATGCACCCCTGCAGCGCCCCGAGTATTTATATTGCCCCCTGCAGCGCCTCCTGAATTTATAATTCCCCCAGTAATGAAATGCCCCCTGCAGCACCCCCAGTGTTTATAATGCCCTTGCAGCACCCACAGTATTTATAATGCCCTGTTCAGCACTCCCAGTATTTATAATACCCTCTGCAGCCTCCCCCAGTATCTGTAATGCCCGCTGCAGCGTCCCCAGTGTTTATAATACACCCTGAAGTGCCTCTTGTATTTACATGCCCCCATACTATTATATGGCTCACATTGAAGTTTCCCTAGTATTTATTTTGTCCGCCTACTGTTATAGTGTTCGTCCTGAAGTGCCCCCAGTATTTATATTGCCTCCTACTGTTTTCAAATACTGAGGGCACTTCAGGATGAGCATTACTAACAGTAGGGGGCAATATAATGCTGGAGGCACTTCAGGGTGAGTGTTATTTCACCCTCTATTGTTATAACGTGCCTCCAATAGTTATTTCGCCCCCTAAGGTTATTATGCTCATCCTATAGTGCCCACAGTATTTATAATGCCCCCTGCAGTGCCCCCAGAATTTATAATGCCCCATGCAGCGCTCCCAGTATTTATAATGCCACCTCAGCTCCCCCAGTTTTTATAATGTCCTCTTCCGCGCCCCCAGTATTTAAAATGCCCACTGCAGGGCTACCAGAATTTTTAATGCCCCCTGCAGCGCACGCAGTACTTATAATGCTCTCTGCAGTCTCCCCCAGTATTTATAATACACTCTGCAGTGCCCCCACTATTTACAATGCCCTCTGCAGCACCCCTATTATTTATAATGCCCTCTGCAGCCTCCCCCAGTATCTGTGATGCCCTCTGCATTGCCTTCTGTATTTATAATGCCATCTGCAGCCTCCCTCAGTATTTATAATGCCCCCTGCAGGGCCTTCTGTTTTTTAATGACCCCTGCAGCGCCTTCAGTATTTATAATGCACCCCTGCAGCGCCCCGAGTATTTATATTGCCCCCTGCAGCCTCCCCAGTATTTATAATGCTCCTGTAGCTCCCTCAGTAATTATAATGACCCCTGATGCGCCCTCAGTATATATAATGCACTTTGCAGCTCCCTCAGAATTTATAATACCCTCTGCAGCACCTCCTGCATTTATAATGCCCCCTGCAGCACCCCTAGTGTTTATAATGCCCTTGCAGCACCCACAGTATTTATAATGCACCTGCAGCGCCCCCAGTATTTATACTGCCTTGTTCAGCACTCCCAGTATTTATAATACCCTCTGCAGCCTCCCCCAGTATCTGTAATGCCGCTGCAGCGTCCCCAGTGTTTATAATACACCCTGAAGTGCCTCTTGTATTTACATGCCCCCATACTATTATATGGCTCACATTGAAGTTTCCCTAGTATTTATTTTGTCCGCCTACTGTTATAATGTTCGTCCTGAAGTGCCCCCAGTATTTATATTGCCTCCTACTGTTTCAAATACTGGGAGCACTTCATGATGAGCATTATAACAGTAGGGGGCAATATAAATACTCGGGGCACTTCAGGGTGAGTCTTATATCACCCTCTATTGTTATAAAGTGCCTCCAAATAGTTATTTCGCCCCCTAAGGTTATTATGCTCATCCTACAGTGCCCCCAGTATTTATAATGCCCCCTGCAGTGCCCCCAGAATTTATAATTCCCCCTGCAGCGCCCCCAGTAATTATAATGCCCTGTTCAGCACTCCCAGTATTTATAATACCCTCTGCAGCCTCTCCCAGTATCTGTAATGCCCGCTGCAGCCCCCTCAGTATTTATAATGCACCCTGAAGTGCCTCTTGTATTTACATGCCCCCATACTGTTAAAATGCTCACATTGAAGTTTCCCTAGTATTTATTCTGCCCGCCTACTGTTATAATGTTCGCCCTGAAGTGCCCCCAGTATTTATATTGCCTCCTACTGTTTCAAATACTGGGAGAGCTTCAGGATGAGCATTATTACAGTAGGAGGCAATATGAATACTGGGGGCACTTCAGGTTGAGTGTTATTTCACCCTCTATTGTTATAACGTGCCTCCAATAGTTATTTCGCCCCCTAAGGTTATTATGCTCATCCTATAGTGCCCCCAGTATTTATAATGCCCCCTGCAGTGCCCCCAGAATTTATAATGCCCCCTGCAGCGCTCCCAGGGTTTATAATGCCCACTGCAGGGCTACCAGTATTTTTAATGCCCCCCTGCAGCGCACGCAGTATTTATAATGCTCTCTGCAGCCTTCCCCAGTATTTATAATACCCTCTGCAGCGCCCCCACTATTTACAATGCCCTCTGCAGCACCCCTATTATTTATAATGCCCTCTGCAGCCTCCCCCAGTATTTGTGATGCCCTCCGAGCTCCTTCTGTATTTATAATGCCATCTGCAGCCTCCCTAGTATTTATAATGCCCCCTGCAGGGCCTTCTGTATTTTTAATGCCCCCTGCAGCGCCTCCTGAATTTATAATGCCCCAGTAATTATAATGCCCCTTGCAGCACCCCCAGTGTTTTTAATGCCCTTGCAGCACCCACAGTATTTATAATGCACCTGCAGCGCCCCCACTATTTACAATGCCCTCTGCAGCACCCCTATTATTTATAATGCCATCTGCAGCCTCCCTTAGTATTTATAATGGCCCCTGCAGGGCCTTCTGTATTTTTAATGCCCCCTGCAGCGCCCCCAGTATTTATAATGCACCCTTGCAGCTCCCCGAGTATTTATATTGCCCCCTGCAGCGCCTCCTGAATTTATAATTCCCCCAGTAATGAAATGCCCCCTGCAGCACCCCCAGTGTTTATAATGCCCTTGCAGCACCCACAGTATTTATAATGCACCTGCAGCGCCCCCAGTATTTATAATGCCCTGTTCAGCACTCCCAGTATTTATAATACCCTCTGCAGCCTCCCCCAGTATCTGTAATGCCCGCTGCAGCGTCCCCAGTGTTTATAATACACCCTGAAGTGCCTCTTGTATTTACATGCCCCCATACTATTATATGGCTCACATTGAAGTTTCCCTAGTATTTATTTTGTCCGCCTACTGTTATAGTGTTCGTCCTGAAGTGCCCCCAGTATTTATATTGGCTCCTACTGTTTCAAATACTGGGAGCACTTCAGGATGAGCATTATAACAGTAGGGGGCAATATAAATACTGGGGGCACTTCATGGTGAGTCTTATATCACCCTCTATTGTTATAAAGTGCCTCCAATAGTTATTTCGCCCCCTGAGGTTATTATGCTCATCTTATAGTGCCCCCAGTATTTATAATGCCCCCTGCAGTGCCCCCAGAATTTATAATGCCCCCTGCAGCGCTCCCAGTATTTATAATGCCACCTCAGCTCCCCCAGTTTTTATAATGTCCTCTGCAGCGCCCCAAGTATTTATAATGCTCTCTGCAGCCTCCCCCAGTATTTATAAAACCCTCTGCAGCGCCCCCACTATTTACAATGCTCTCTGCAGCACCCCTATTATTTATAATGCCCCCTGCAGTTCCCCTAGAATTTATAATGTCCCCTGCAGCGCTCCCATTATTTATAATGCCCCCTGCAGCACATCCAGTATTTATAATGCTCTCTGCAGCCTCCCCCAGTATTTATAATACACTCTACAGCGCCCCTATTTTTTATAATGCCCTCTGCAGCACACCTATTATTTATAATGCCCTCTGCAGCCTCCACCAGTATTTATAATGCCCCCTGCAGGGCCTTCTGTATTTTTAATGCCCCCTGCAGTGCCTCCAGTATTTATATTGCCCCCTGCAGTGCCCCTAGAGTTTATAATTCCCCCTGCAGCACCTTAGTGTTTATAATGCCCTTGCAGCACCCACAGTATTTAAAATGCACCTGCAGCTCCCCCAATATTTATAATGCCCTGTTCAGCACTCCGAGTATTTATAATACCCTCTGCAGCCTCTCCCAGTATCTGTAATGCCCGCTGCAGTGCCCCCAGTATTTATAATGCCACCTCAGCTCCCCCAGTTTTTATAATGCTCTCTTCAGCACCCCTATTATTTATAATGCCCTCTGCAGCCTCCCCCAGTATTTGTGATGCCCTCTGCAGGGCCTTCTGTATTTTTAATGACCCCTGCATTGCCTCCAGTATTTATAATGCACCCCTGCAGCGCCCCGAGTATTTATATTGCCCCCTGCAACCTCCCCCAGTATTTATAATGCACTTTGCAGCTCCCTCAGAATTTATAATACCCTCTGCAGCACCTCCTGCATTTATTATGACCCCTGCAGCGACTCCTGAATTTATAATGCCCCCAGTAATTAAATGCCCCCTGCAGCACCCCCAGTGCTTATAATGCCCTTGCAGCACCCACAGTATTTATAATGCACCTGCAGCGCCCCCAGTATTTATAATGCCCTGTTCAGCACTCCCAGTATTTATAATACCCTCTGCAGCCTCTCCCAGTATCTGTAATGCCCGCTGCAGAGCCCCCAGTATTTATAATGCACCCTGAAGTGCTTGTTGTATTTTCCTGCCCTCATACTTTTATAATGCTCACATTGAAGTTTCCCTAGTATTTATTCTGCCCGCCTACTGTTATAATGTTCGCCCTGAAGTGCCCCCAGTATTTATATTGCCTCCTACTGTTTCAAATGCTGGGAGCACTTCAGGATGAGCTGTGACAGTAGGTAGCAGTACTAAATAATGGGAGCACTTCAGGATGAGCATTATAACAGTAGGGGGCAATATAAATACTGGGGGCACTTCAGGATGAGCATTATAACAGTAGGGGGCAATATAAATTCTGTGCGCACTTCAGGGTGAGTCTTATATCACCCTCTATTGTTATAAAGTGCCTCCAAATAGTTATTTCGCCCCCTAAGGTTATTATGCTCATCCTACAGTGCCCCCAGTATTTATAATGCCCCCTGCAGTGCCCACAAAATTTATAATGCCCCCTGCAGCGCTCCCAGTATTTATAATGCCCTCTGCAGCGCCCCTATTATTTATAATGCCCCCTGCAGTGCCCCCAGAATTTATAATGCCCGTTGTAGCGCTCTCCGTATTTATAATGCCCCCTGCAGCGCACCCAGTATTTATAATGCTCTCTGCAGCCTCCCCCAGTATTTATAATACACTCTGCAGCGCCCCCACTATTTACAATGCCCTCTGCAGCACCCCTATTATTTATAATGCCCTCTGCAGCTTCCCCAGTATTTGTGATGCCCTCACGGCGCCTTCTGTATTTATAATGCCATCTGCAGCCTCCCCAGTATTTATAATGCCCCTGCAGTGCCTTCTGTATTTTTACTGAACCCTGCAGCGCCTCCAGTATTTATAATGCACCCTGCAGCGCCCCGAGTATTTTTATTGCCCCCTGCAGCCTCCCCCAGTATTTATAATGCTTCCTGTAGCTCCCCCAGTACTTATAATGACCCCTGATGCGCCCCCAGTATATATAATGCACTTTGCATCTCCCTCAGAATTTATAATACCCTCTGCAGCACCTCCTGAATTTATAATGCCCCTTGCTGCGCCTCCTGAATTTATAATGCCACCACTAATTAAATGCCTCCTGCAGCACCCCCAGTGTTTATAATGCCCTTGCAACACCCACAGTATTTATAATGCACCTGCAGCGCCCCCAGTATTTATAATGCCCTGTTCAGCACTCCCAGTATTTATAATACCCTCTGCAGCCTCTCCCAGTATTTGTAATGTCCCCTGCAGCCTCCCACAGTATTTGTAATGCCCGCTGCAGCGCCCCCAGTATTTATAATGCACCCTGAAGTGCCTCTTGTATTTACATGCCCCCATGCTGTTATAATGCTCACATTGAAGTTTCCCTCGTATTTATTCTGCCCGCCTACTGTTATAATGTTCGCCCTGAAGTGCCCCCAGTATTTATATTGCCTCCTACTGTTTCAAATACTGGGAGCACTTCAGGATGAACATTATAACAGTAGGGGGCAATATAAATACTGGGGGCACTTCAGAATGAGCATTATAACAGTAGGGGGCAATATAAATACTGGGGGTACTTCATGGTGAGTTTTATATCACCCTCTATTGTTTCAACGTGCCTCCAATAGTTATTTCACCCCCTAAGGTTATTATGCTCATCCTATAGAGCCCCCAGTATTTATAATGCCCCATGAAGTGCCCCAGAATTTATAATGCCCCCTGCAGCGCTCCCAGTATTTATAATGCCCCCTCAGCTCCCCCAATTTTTATAATGTCCTCTGCAGCGCCCCCAATATTTAAAATGCCCACTGCAGGGCTACCAGTATTTTTAAAGCCCCCTGCAGCGCACGCAGTATTTATAATACTCTCTGCAGTCTGCCCCAGTATTTATAATACCCTCTACAGCGCCCCCACTATTTACAATGCCTTCTGCAGCACCCCAATAATTTATAATGCCCTCTGCAGCATCCCCCAGTATTTGTGATGCCCTCTGCAGCGCCTTCTGTATTTATAATGCCATCTGCATCCTCCTCCAGTATTTATAATGCCTCCTGCAGGGCCTTCTGTATTTTTAATGCCCCCTGCAGCGCCTCCAGTATTTATAATGCACCCCGCAGCGCCCCGAGTATTTATTTTGCCCCCTGTAGCCTCCCTCAGTATTTTTAATGCTCCCTGTAGCTCCCGCAGTATTTATAATGACCCTTGATGTGTCCCCAGTATATATAATGCACTTTGCAGCTCCCTCAGAATTTATAATACCCTCTGCAGCACCTCCTGAATTTATAATGCCCCCTTCAGCGCCTCCTAAATTTATAATGCCCCCAGTAATTAAATGCCCCCTGTAGCACCCCCAGTGTTTATAATGCCCTTGCAGCACCCACAGTATTAATAATGCACCTGCATCGCCCCCAGTATTTATAATGCCCTGTTCAGCACTCCCAGTAATTATAATACCCTCTGCAGCCTCCCCCAGTATTTGTAATGCCCCCTGCAGCCTCCCCCAGTATTTGTAATGCCCGCTGCAGCGCCCCCAGTATTTATAATGCACCCTGAAGTGCCTCTTGTATTTACATGCCCCCATACTGTTATAATGCTCACATTGAAGTCTCCCTAGTATTTATTCTGCCCGCCTACTGTTATAATGTTCGCCCTGAAGTGCCCCTAGTATTTATATTGCCTCCTACTGTTTCAAATACTGGGAGCACTTCAGGATGAGCATTATAACAGTAGGGGGCAATATAAATACTGGGGCACTTCATGATGAGTATTATAACAGTAGGAGGCAATATAAATACTGGGGGCACTTCAGGAGTGTTATATCACCCTCTATAGTTATAAAGTGCCTCCAATAGTTATTTCACCCCTAAGGTTATTATGCTCATCCTATAGTGCCCCCAGTATTTATAATGCCCCTGCAGTGCCCCCAGAATTTATAATGCTCCATGAAGTGCCTCTTGTATTTACATGCCCCGATACTGTTATAATGCGCACATTGAAGTTTCCTAGTATTTATTCTGCCCGCCTACTGTTATAATGTTCGCCCTGAAGTGCCCCCAGTATTTATATTGCCTCCTACTGTTTCAAATACTGGAAGCACTTCAAGATGAGCATTATAACAGTAGGGGAAATATAAATACTGGGGGCACTTCAGGATGAGCATTATAACAGTAGAGGAAATATAAATACTGGGGGCACTTCAGGATGAGCATTATAACAGTAGGGGGCAATATAAATACTGGGGGCACTTCATGGTGAGTGTTATATCACCCTCTATTGTTACAACGTGCCTCCAATAGTTTTTCGCCCCTAAGGTTATTATGCTTATCCTATAGTGCCCCAGTATTTATAATGCTCCCTGCAGTGCCCCCAGAATTTATAATGCCCCTGCAGCGCTCCCAGTATTTATAATGCCACCTCAGCTCCCCAGTTTTATAATGTCCTCTGCAGCGCCCCAGTATTTAAAATGCCCACTGCAGGGCTACCAGTATTTTTAATGCCCCTGCAGCGCACGCAGTATTTATAATGCTCTCTGCAGCCTGCCCCAGTATTTATAATACCCTCTGCAGTGCCCCCACTATTTATAATCCCCCACAGCACCCCCATTATTTATAATGCCATCTGCAGCCTCCTGAGTATTTATAATACCCTCTGCAGCCTCCCCCAGTATTTGTAATGCCCTCTGCAGCGCCTTCTGTATTAATTATGCTCCCAGTGTTTATCATGCCCTCTACAGCACCCCTAGTATTTATAATGCCCTCTACAGCCTCCCCCAGTATTTATAATGTTCTCTGTATCACCCCCAGTGTTTATAATGCCCCCTGCAAGGCCCGCAGTATTTTGTAATGCCACCAGAGTCTATAATGAATTCTGCAGCTTTTATAATGCCCCCTGCAGCCTCCCCCAGTAGTTATAATGCCCCCTTCAGCACCCCCAGTATTTATGATGCCCTCTGCAGAGCTCCCAGTATTTATAATGCCCAGTGCAGCACCCTATTTATTTACAATGCCATCTGCAGGGCCCACAGTATTTATATTGACCTCTGCAGTGCCCCAGTTTTTATAATGTTCTCTATAGCCTTTCCAGTATTTATAATGCCTCCTGTAGCGCCCACAGTGTTCTTAATGCCCACTGCAGGGAGCCCAGTGTTTTATAATGCCCCCATGCAGCGCCCCAATTTTTTATAATACACTCTGCAGCCTCCCCCAGTATTTATAATGCCCTCTGCAGCACCCCCAATAGTTATGATGCCCTCTGCAGAGCTCCCAGTATTTATAATGCCCACTGCAGCACCCCAAATTATTTACAATGCCATCTGCAGAGCCCACAGTATTTATATTGCCCTCTGCAGTGCCCCCAGTTTTTATAATGTTCTCTGTAGCCTCTACAGTATGTATGATGCCCCCTGTAGTTACCCTAGTGTTATTAATGCCCACTGCAGGGAGCCCAGTGTTTATAATGCCCTCTGCAGCGCCTCCTGTTTTTATAATGTCCCCTGCATTGCCTCCTGTAGTTATTATGCCCTCTGCAGTGCACCCAGTATTTATACTGCTCCCTGCAGCCTCCCCCATTATTTATCATGCACTCTGCAGCTCCCCAGTATTTATAATGCCCCTGCAACACCCCCAGTAATTATAATGCCCTCAGCAACACTCCCAGTATATATAATGCCCCCGCAGTACCCACAGTATTTATAATGCACCTGCAGCACCCTAGTATTTATAATGCCCTGTTCAGCACTCCCAGTATTTATAAAGCCCTCAACAGCGCCCCACTATTTACAATGCCCTCTGCAGCACCACTATTATTTGTAATGCCCTCTGCAGCTTCCCCAGTATTTGTGATGCCCTCCGCAGCGCCTTCTGTATTTATGATGCCATCTGCAGCCTCCCCCAGTATTTATAATGACCCTGCAGGGCCTTCTGTATTTTTAATTTCCCTGCAGCACCTCCAGTATTTATTATGCACCCCTGCAGCGCCCCGAGTATTTATATTGCCCCCTGCAGCCTCCCTCAGTATTTATAATGCTCCTTGTAGCTATCTCAGTATTTATAATGACCCCTGATGTGCCCCCAGTATATACAATGCACTTTGAAGCTCCCTCAGAATTTTTAATACCCTCTGGAGCACCTCCTGAATTTATAATGCCCCCTGCAGCGCCTCCTGAATAGATAATGCCTCCAGTAATTAAATGCCCCCTGCTGCACCCCCAGTGTTTATAATGCCCTTGCTGAACCCACAGTATTTATTATGCACCTGCAGCGCCCCCAGTATTTATAATGCCGTGTTCTGCACTCCCAGTATTTATAATACCCTCTGCAGCCTCCACCAGTATTTATAATGCCCCCTGCAGTGCCCCCAGATTTTATAATGCCCCCTGCTGCGCTCCCAGTACTTATAATGCCAGCTGCAGCTCCCCCAGTTTTTATAATGTCCTCTGCAGCGCCCCCAGTATTTAAAATGCCCACTGCAGGGCTTCCAGTATCTTTAATGCCCCCTGCAGCGCATGCAGCATTTATAATGCTCTCTGCAGCCTTCCCCAGTATTTACAATGCCCTCTGCAGCACCCCTATTATTTATAATGCCCTCTGCAGCCTCCCCCAGTATTTGTGATGCCCTCTGCAGGGCCTTCTGTATTTTTAATGACCCCTGCAGGGCCTTCTGTATTTTTAATGGCCCCTGCATCGCCTCCGGTATTTATAATGCACCCCTGCAGCGCCCTGAGAATTTATATTGCCCCCTGCAACCTCCCCAGTATTTATAATGCACTTTGCAGCTCCTCAGAATTTTTATACCCTCTGTAGCACCTCCTGCATTTATTATGACCCCTGCAGCGACTCCTGAATTTATAATGCCCCCAGTAATTAAATGCCCCTGCAGCACCCTCAGTGTTTATAATGCCCTTGCAGCACCCACAGTATTTATAATGCACCTGCAGCGCCCCAGTATTTATAATGCCCTGTTCAGCACTCCCAGTATTTATAATACCCTCTGCAGCCTCCCCAGTATCTGTAATGCCCGCTGCAGCCTCCCCAGTATTTATAATGCACCTGCAGCGCCCCAGTATTTATAATGCCCTGTTCAGCACTCCCAGTATTTATAATACCCTCTGCAGCCTCTCCCAGTATCTGTAATGCCCACTGCAGCGTCCCTCAGTATTTATAATGCACACTGAAGTGCCTCTTGTATTTACCTGCCCCCATACTTTTATAATGCTC
>JAKVIS010003405.1:0-17514 GCA_033119425.1 Bufotes viridis
CATTTGGTGTCCAGCAGTTGCAGGCCTAGTTTAAATCTGTCTGTAACAGGGTATATTTTGTTCTGCGGTAAAATTCCTTTGCCAAAATAGCGATACCCTGAATCTGGTGTCCCAGCACTGGCTGGCAAAGTATAATAGTGTCCGCCAAACCATATATTTTGTTCTGGGGTAAAATTCACTTGCCAAAATGGCAATACCCTTAATCTGGTGTCCCAGCACTGGCTGGCAAAGTATAATAGTGTCCGCCAAAACATATATATTGTTCTGGGGTAAAACTCACTTGCCAAAACAGCAATACCCTTAATGTGGTGTCCCAGCACTGGCTGGCAAAGTATAATAGTGTCCACCAAAACATATATTTTGTTCTGGGGTAAAATTCACTTGCCAAAATAGCAATACCCTGAATCTGGTGTCCCAGCACTGGCTGGCAAAGTATAATAGTGTCCGCCAAAACATATATTTTGTTCTGGGGTGAAATTCAATTGCCAAAATAGCAATACCCTGATTCTGGTGTCCCAGCACTGGCTGGCAAAGTATAATAGTGTCCGCCAAAACATATATTTTGTTCTGGGTTGAAATTCAATTACCAAAATAGCAATACCCTGAATTTGGTGTCCAGCAGTTGCAGGCCTAGTTTAAATCTGTCTGTAACAGGGTATATTTTGTTCTGCTGTAAAATTCCTTTGCCAAAATAGCAATACCCTGAATCTGGTGTCCCAGCACTGGCTGGCAAAGTATAATAGTGTACGCCAAAACATATATTTTGTTCTGGGGTGAAATTCAATTGCCAAAATAGCAATACCCTGATTCTGGTGTCCCAGCACTGGCTGGCAAAGTATAATAGTGTCCGCCAAAACATATATTTTGTTCTGGGTTGAAATTCAATTACCAAAATAGCAATACCCTGAATTTGGTGTCCAGCAGTTGCAGGCCTAGTTTAAATCTGTCTGTAACAGGGTATATTTTGTTCTGCGGTAAAATTCCTTTGCCAAAATAGCAATACCCTGAATCTGGTGTCCCAGCACTGGCTGGCAAAGTATAATAGTGTCCGCCAAAACATATATTTTGTTCTGGGGTGAAATTCAATTACCAAAATAGCAATACCCTGAATTTGGTGTCCCAGCAGTTGCAGGCCTAGTTTAAATCTGTCTGTAACAGGGTATATTTTGTTCTGGCGGTAAAATTCCTTTGCCAAAATAGCAATACCCTGAATCTGGTGTCCCAGCACTGGCTGGCAAAGTATAATAGTGTCCGCCAAAACATATATTTTGTTCTGGGTTGAAATTCAATTGCCAAAATAGCAATACCCTGAATTTGGTGTCCAGCAGTTGCAGGCCTAGGTTAAATCTGTCTGTAACAGGGTACATTTTGTTCTGCGGTAAAATTCCTTTGCCAAAATAGCAATACCCTGAATCTGGTGTCCCAGCACTGGCTGGCAAAGTATAATAGTGTCCGCCAAAACATATATTTTGTTCTGGGGTAAAATTCACTTGCCTAAACAGCAATACCCTTAATGTGGTGTCCCAGCACTGGCTGGCAAAGTATAATAGTGTCCGCCAAAACATATATTTTGTTCTGGGGTGAAATTCAATTGCCAAAATAGCAATACCCTGAATCTGGTGTCCCAGCAATGGCTGGCAAAGTATAATAGTGTCCGCCAAAACATATATTTTGTTCTGGGGTGAAATTCAATTGCCAAAATAGCAATACCCTGAATCTGGTGTCCCAGCACTGGCTGGCAAAGTATAATAGTGTCCGCTAAAACATATATTTTGTTCTGGGGTGAAATTCACTTGCCAAAATAGCAATACCCTGAATCTGGTGTCCCAGCACTGGCTGGCAAAGTATAATAGTGTCCGCCAAAACATATATTTTGTTCTGGGGTGAAATTCAATTGCCAAAATAGCAATACCCTGAATCTGGTGTCCCAGCACTGGCTGGCAAAGTATAAATAGTGTCCGCCAAAACATATATTTTGTTCTGGGGTGAAATTCAATTGCCAAAATAGCAATACCTCTGAATCTGGTGTCCCAGCACTGGCTGGCAAAGTATAATAGTGTCCGCCAAAACATATATTTTGTTCTGGGGTGAAATTCAATTGCCAAAATAGCAATACCCTGAATTTGGTGTCCAGCAGTTGCAGGCCTAGTTTAAATCTGTCTGTAACAGGGCATATTTTGTTCTGGGGTAAAATTGCTTTGCCAAAATAGCAATACCCTGAATCTGGTGTCCCAGCACTGGCTGGCAAAGTATAATAGTGTACGCCAAAACATATATTTTGTTCTGGGGTGAAATTCAATTACCAAAATAGCAATACCCTGCATTTGGTGTCCAGCAGTTGCAGGCCTAGTTTAAATCTGTCTGTAACAGGGTATATTTTGTTCTGCGGTAAAATTCCTTTGCCAAAATAGCGATACCCTGAATCTGGTGTCCCAGCACTGGCTGGCAAAGTATAATAGTGTCCGCCAAACCATATATTTTGTTCTGGGGTAAAATTCACTTGCCAAAATGGCAATACCCTTAATCTGGTGTCCCAGCACTGGCTGGCAAAGTATAATAGTGTCCGCCAAAACATATATATTGTTCTGGGGTAAAACTCACTTGCCAAAACAGCAATACCCTTAATGTGGTGTCCCAGCACTGGCTGGCAAAGTATAATAGTGTCCGCCAAAACATATATTTTGTTCTGGGGTAAAATTCACTTGCCAAAATAGCAATACCCTGAATCTGGTGTCCCAGCACTGGCTGGCAAAGTATAATAGTGTCCGCCAAAACATATATTTTGTTCTGGGGTGAAATTCAATTGCCAAAATAGCAATACCCTGATTCTGGTGTCCCAGCACTGGCTGGCAAAGTATAATAGTGTCCGCCAAAACATATATTTTGTTCTGGGTTGAAATTCAATTACCAAAATAGCAATACCCTGAATTTGGTGTCCAGCAGTTGCAGGCCTAGTTTAAATCTGTCTGTAACAGGGTATATTTTGTTCTGCTGTAAAATTCCTTTGCCAAAATAGCAATACCCTGAATCTGGTGTCCCAGCACTGGCTGGCAAAGTATAATAGTGTACGCCAAAACATATATTTTGTTCTGGGGTGAAATTCAATTGCGAAAATAGAAATACCCTGAATTTGGTGTCCAGCAGTTGCAGGCCTAGTTTAAATCTGTCTGTAACAGGGTACATTTTGTTCTGCGGTAAAATTCCTTTGCCGAAATAGCAATACCCTGAATCTGGTGTCCCAGCACTGACTGGCAAAGTATAATAGTGTCCGCCAAAACATATATTTTGTTCTGGGGTAAAATTCACTTGCCTAAACAGCAATACCCTTAATGTGGTGTCCCAGCACTGGCTGGCAAAGTATAATAGTGTTCGCCAAAACATATATTTTGTTCTGGGGGGAAATTCAATTGCCAAAATAGCAATACCCTGATTCTGGTGTCCCATCACTGGCTGGCAAAGTATAATAGTGTCCGCCAAAACATATATTTTGTTCTGGGGCAAAATTCACTTGCCTAAACAGCAATACCCTTAATGTGGTGTCCTAGCACTGGCTGGCAAAGTATAATAGTGTCCGCCAAAACATATATTTTGTTCTGGGGTAAAATTCACTTCCCTAAACAGCAATACCCTTAATGTGGTGTCCCAGCACTGGCTGGCAAAGTATAATAGTGTCCGCCAAAACTTATATTTTGTTCTGGGGTAAAATTCACTTGCCAAAATGGCAATACCCTGAATCTGGTGTCCCAGCACTGGCTGGCAAAGTATAATAGTGTCCGCCAAAACATATATTTTGTTTGGGGGTGAAATTCAATTGCGAAAATAGCAATACCCTTAATGTGGTGTCCCAGCACTGGCTGGCAAAGTATAATAGTGTCCGCCAAAACATATATTTTGTTCTGGGGTGAAATTCAATTGCCAAAATAGCAATACCCTGAATCTGGTGTCCCAGCACTGGCTGGCAAAGTATAATAGTGTCCGCCAAAACATATATTTTGTTCTGGGGTGACATTCAATTGCCAAAATAGCAATACCCTGAATCTGGTGTCCCAGCAATGGCTGGCAAAGTATAATAGTGTCCTCCAAAACATATATTTTGTTCGGGGGTGAAATTCAATTGAGAAAATAGCAATAACCTGAATTTGGTGTCCAGCAGTTGCAGGCCTACTTTAAATCTGTCCGTAACAGGGTATATTTTGTTCTGGGGTGAAATTCCATTGCCAAAATAGCAATACCCTGAATCTGGTGTTCCAGCACTGGCTAGCAAAGTATATTAGTGTCCGCCAAAACATATATTTTGTTCTGGGGTAAAATTCACTTGCCAAAATAGCAATACCCTGAATCTGGTGTCCCAGCACTGGCTGGCAAAGTATAATAGTGTCCGCCAAAACATATATTTTGTTCTGGGGTGAAATTCAATTGCCAAAATAGCAATACCCTGATTCTGGTGTCCCAGCACTGGCTGGCAAAGTATAATAGTGTCCGCCAAAACATATATTTTGTTCTGGGTTGAAATTCAATTACCAAAATAGCAATACCCTGAATTTGGTGTCCAGCAGTTGCAGGCCTAGTTTAAATCTGTCTGTAACAGGGTATATTTTGTTCTGCGGTAAAATTCCTTTGCCAAAATAGCAATACCCTGAATCCGGTGTCCCAGCACTGGCTGGCAAAGTATAATAGTGTACGCCAAAACATATATTTTGTTCTGGGGTGAAATTCAATTACCAAAATAGCAATACCCTGAATTTGGTGTCCAGCAGTTGCAGGCCTAGTTTAAATCTGTCTGTAACAGGGTATATTTTGTTCTGCGGTAAAATTCCTTTGCCAAAATAGCGATACCCTGAATCTGGTGCCCCAGCACTGGCTGGCAAAGTATAATAGTGTCCGCCAAAACATATATTTTGTTCTGGGTTGAAATTTAATTACCAAAATAGCAATACCCTGAATTTGGTGTCCAGCAGTTGCAGGCCTAGGTTAAATCTGTCTGTAACAGGGTACATTTTGTTCTGCGGTAAAATTCCTTTGCCAAAATAGCAATACCCTGAATCTGGTGTCCCAGTACTAGCTGGCAAACTATAATAGTGTCCGCCAAAACATAAATTTTGTTCTGGGGTAAAATTCACTTGCCTAAACAGCAATACCCTTAATGTGGTGTCCCAGCACTGGCTGGCAAAGTATAATAGTGTCCGCCAAAACATATATTTTGTTCTGGGGTGAAATTCAATTGCCAAAATAGCAATACCCTGAATCTGGTGTCCCAGCAATGGCTGGCAAAGTATAATAGTGTCCTCCAAAACATATATTTTGTTCTGGGGTGAAATTCAATTGAGAAAATAGCAATACCCTGAATTTGGTGTCCAGCAGTTGCAGGCCTAGTTTAAATCTGTCTGTAACAGGGTATATTTTGTTCTGGGGTGAAATTCCATTGCCAAAATAGCAATACCCTGAATCTGGTGTCCCAGCACTGGCTGGAAAAGGATAATAGTGTCCGCCAAAACATTTATTTTGTTCTGGGGTGAAATTCAATTGCCAAAATAGCAATACCGTGATTCTGGTGTCCCAGCACTGGCTGGCAAAGTATAATAGTGTCCGCCAAAACATATATTTTGATCTGGTGTGAAATTCAATTGCCAAAATAGCAATACCCTGAATCTGGTGTTCCAGCAGTTGCAGGGCTAGTTTAAATCTGTCCGTAACAGGTTATATTTTGTTCTGAGGTGAAATTCCATTGCCAAAATAGCAATACCCTGAATCTGGTGTCCCAGCACTGGCTGGCAAAGTATAATAGTGTCCGCCTAAACATATATTTTGTTCTGGGGTAAGATTCAATTGCCAAAATAGCAATACCCTGATTCTGGTGTCCCAGCACTGGCTGGCAAAGTATAATAGTGTCCGCCAAAACATATATTTTGTTCTGGGTTAAAATTCACTTGCCTAAACAGCATTACCCTTAATGTGGTGTCCCAGCACTTCCTGGCTAAGTATAATAGTGTCCGCCAAAACATATATTTTGTTCTGGAGTGAAATTCAATTGCCAAAATAGGAATACCCTTAATCTGGTGTTCCAGCAGTTGCAGGCCTAGTTTAAATATGTATGTAACAGGGTATATTTTGTTCTGGGGTGAAATTCCATTGCTAAAAGAGCAATACCCTGAATCTGGTTTCCCAGCACTGGCTGGCAAAGTATAATAGTGTCCGCCAAAACATATATTTTGTTCTGGGGTAAAATTCACTTGCCAAAATAGCACTACCCTGAATCTGGTGTCCCAGCACTGACTGGCAAAGAAAAATTGTGTCTGGCAAAACATATATTTTGTTCTGGGGTAAAATTCACTTGCCAAAATAGCAATACCCTGAATCTGGTGTCCCAGCACTGGCTGGCAAAGTATAATAGTGTCTGCCAAAACATATATTTTGTTCTGGGGTAAAATTCACTTGCCAAAATAGCACATACCCTGAATCTGGTGTCCTAGCACTGGCTGGCAAAGGATAATAGTGTCCGCCTAAACATATATTTTGTTCTGGGGTGAAATTCACTTGCCAAAATAGCAATACCCTGATTCTGGTGTCCCAGCACTGGCTGGCAAAGTATAATAGTGTCCGCCAAAACATATATTTTGTTCTGGGGTGAAATTCAATTAACAAACTAGCAATACCCTGAATCTGGTGTCCCAGCACTGGCTGGCAAAGTATAATAGTGTCCGCCAAAACATATATTTTGTTCTGGGGTGAAATTCAATTGCCAAAATAGCAATACCCTGAATCTGGTGTCCCAGCACTGGCTGGCAAAGTATAATAGTGTCCGCCAAAACATATATTTTGTTCTGGGGTGAAATTCAATTGCCAAAATAGCAATACCCTGAATCTGGTGTCCCAGCAATGGCTGGCAAAGTATAATAGTGTCCGCCAAAACATATATTTTGTTCGGGGTGAAATTCAATTGAGAAAATAGCAATACCCTGAATTTGGTGTCCAGCAGTTGCAGGCCTAGTTTAAATCTGTCCGTAACAGGGTATATTTTGTTCTGGGGTGAAATTCCATTGCCAAAATAGCAATACCCTGAATCTGGTGTTCCAGCACTGGCTAGCAAAGTATATTAGTGTCCGCCAAAACATATATTTTGTTCTGGGGTAAAATTCACTTGCCAAAATAGCAATACCCTGAATCTGGTGTCCCAGCACTGGCTGGCAAAGTATAATAGTGTCCGCCAAAACATATATTTTGTTCTGGGGTGAAATTCAATTGCCAAAATAGCAATACCCTGATTCTGGTGTCCCAGCACTGGCTGGCAAAGTATAATAGTGTCCGCCAAAACATATATTTTGTTCTGGGTTGAAATTCAATTACCAAAATAGCAATACCCTGAATTTGGTGTCCAGCAGTTGCAGGCCTAGTTTAAATCTGTCTGTAACAGGGTATATTTTGTTCTGCGGTAAAATTCCTTTGCCAAAATAGCAATACCCTGAATCTGGTGTCCCAGCACTGGCTGGCAAAGTATAATAGTGTACGCCAAAACATATATTTTGTTCTGGGGTGAAATTCAATTGCGAAAATAGAAATACCCTGAATTTGGTGTCCAGCAGTTGCAGGCCTAGTTTAAATCTGTCTGTAACAGGGTACATTTTGTTCTGCGGTAAAATTCCTTTGCCAAAATAGCAATACCCTGAATCTGGTGTCCCAGCACTGACTGGCAAAGTATAATAGTGTCCGCCAAAACATATATTTTGTTCTGGGGTAAAATTCACTTGCCTAAACAGCAATACCCTTAATGTGGTGTCCTAGCACTGGCTGGCAAAGTATAATAGTGTCCGCCAAAACATATATTTTGTTCTGGGGGAAATTCAATTGCCAAAATAGCAATACCCTGATTCTGGTGTCCCAGCACTGGCTGGCAAAGTATAATAGTGTCCGACAAAACATATATTTTGTTCTGGGGTAAAATTCACTTGCCTAAACAGCAATACCCTTAATGTGGTGTCCTAGCACTGGCTGGCAAAGTATAATAGTGTCCGCCAAAACATATATTTTGTTCTGGGGTGAAATTCAATTGCCAAAATAGCAATACCCTGATTCTGGTGTCTCAGCACTGGCTGGCAAAGTATAATAGTCTCCGCCAAAACATATATTTTGTTCTGGGGTGAAATTCCTTTGCCAAAATAGCAATACCCTCAATCTGGTGTTCCAGCAGTTGCGGGCCTAGTTTAAATCTGTCCGTAACAGGGTATATTTTGTTCTGGGGTGAAATTCCATTGCCAAAATAGCAATACCCTGAATCTGGTGTCCCAGCACTGGCTGGCAAAGAATAATAGTGTCCGCCAAAACATATATTTTGTTCTGGGGTAAAATTCACTTTCCAAAATAGCAATACCCTGAATCTGGTGTCCCAGCACTGACTGGCAAAGTATAAAAGTGTCCGTCAAAACATATATTTTGTTCTGGGGTAAAATTCACTTGCCAAAATAGCAATACCCTGAATCTAGTGTCCCAGCACCGGCTGGCAAAGTATAATAGTGTCCGCCAAAACATATATTTTGTTCTGGGGGGAAATTCAATTGCCAAAATAGCAATACCCTGATTCTGGTGTCCCAGCACTGGCTGGCAAAGTATAATAGTGTCCGACAAAACATATATTTTGTTCTGGGGTAAAATTCACTTGCCTAAACAGCAATACCCTTAATGTGGTGTCCTAGCACTGGCTGGCAAAGTATAATAGTGTCCGCCAAAACATATATTTTGTTCTGGGGTGAAATTCAATTGCCAAAATAGCAATACCGTGATTCTGGTGTCCCAGCACTGGCTGGCAAAGTATAATAGTGTCCGCCAAAACATATATTTTGATCTGGTGTGAAATTCAATTGCCAAAATAGCAATACCCTGAATCTGGTGTTCCAGCAGTTGCAGGGCTAGTTTAAATCTGTCCGTAACAGGTTAAATTTTGTTCTGAGGTGAAATTCCATTGCCAAAATAGCAATACCCTGAATCTGGTGTCCCAGCACTGGCTGGAAAAGTATAATAGTGTCCGCCTAAACATATATTTTGTTCTGGGGTAAGATTCAATTGCCAAAATAGCAATACCCTGATTCTGGTGTCCCAGCACTGGCTGGCAAAGTATAATAGTGTCCGCCAAAACATATATTTTGTTCTGGGGTAAAATTCACTTGCCTAAACAGCATTTCCCTTAATGTGGTGTCCCAGCACTTCCTGGCAAAGTATAATAGTGTCCGCCAAAACATATATTTTGTTCTGGAGTGAAATTCAATTGCCAAAATAGGAATACCCTTAATCTGGTGTTCCAGCAGTTGCAGGCCTAGTTTAAATATGTATGTAACAGGGTATATTTTGTTCTGGGGTGAAATTCCATTGCTAAAAGAGCAATACCCTGAATCTGGTTTCCCAGCACTGGCTGGCAAAGTATAATAGTGTCCGCCAAAACATATATTTTGTTCTGGGGTAAAATTCACTTGCCAAAATAGCACTACCCTGAATCTGGTGTCCCAGCACTGACTGGCAAAGTAAAATTGTGTCTGGCAAAACATATATTTTGTTCTGGGGTAAAATTCACTTGCCAAAATAGCAATACCCTGAATCTGGTGTCCCAGCACTGGCTGGCAAAGTATAATAGTGTCTGCCAAAACATATATTTTGTTCTGGGGTAAAATTCACTCGCCAAAATAGCCATACCCTGAATCTGGTGTCCTAGCACTGGCTGGAAAAGGATAATAGTGTCCGCCTAAACATATATTTTGTTCTGGGGTGAAATTCAATTGCCAAAATAGCAATACCCTGATTCTGGTGTCCCAGCACTGGCTGGCAAAGTATAATAGTGTCCGCCAAAACATATATTTTGTTCTGGGGTGAAATTCAATTAACAAACTAGCAATACCCTGAATCTGGTGTCCCAGCAATGGCTGGCAAAGTATAATAGTGTCCGCCAAAACATATATTTTGTTCGGGGTGAAATTCAATTTCGAAAATAGCAATACCCTGAATTTGGTATCCAGCAGTTGCAGGCCTAGTTTAAATCTGTCCGTAACAGGGTATATTTTGTTCTGGGGTGAAATTCCATTGCCAAAATAGCAATACCCTGAATCTGGTGTTCCAGCACTGGCTAGCAAAGTATATTAGTGTCCGCCAAAACATATATTTTGTTCTGGGGTAAAGTTCACTTGCCAAAATAGCAATACCCTGAATCTGGTGTCCCAGCACTGACTGGCAAAGTATAATAGTGTCCGCCAAAACATATATTTTGTTCTGGGGTGAAATTCAATTGCCAAAATAGCAATACCCTGAATCTGGTGTCCCAGCAATGGCTGGCAAAGTATAATAGTGTCCGCCAAAACATATATTTTGTTCTGGGGTGAAATTCAATTGCCAAAATAGCAATACCCTGAATTTGGTGTCCAGCAGTTGCAGGCCTAGTTTAAATCTGTCCGTAACAGGGTATATTTTGTTCTGGGGTGAAATTCCATTGCCAAAATAGCAATACCCTGAATCTGGTGTTCCAGCACTGGCTAGCAAAGTATAATAGTGTCCGCCAAAACATATATTTTGTTCTGGGGTGAAAGTTCACTTGCCAAAATAGCAATACCCTGAATTCTGGTGTCCCAGCACTGACTGGCAAAGTATAATAGTGTCCGCCAAAACATATATTTTGTTCTGGGGTGAAATTCAATTGCCAAAATAGCAATACCCTGAATCTGGTGTCCCAGCAATGGCTGGCAAAGTATAATAGTGTCCGCCAAAACATATATTTTGTTCTGGGGTGAAATTCAATTGCCAAAATAGCAATACCCTGAATTTGGTGTCCAGCAGTTGCAGGCCTAGTTTAATTCTGTCCGTAACAGGGTATATTTTGTTCTGGGGTGAAATTCCATTGCCAAAATAGCAATACCCTGAATCTGGTGTTCCAGCACTGTCTAGCAAAGTATATTAGTGTCCGCCAAAACATATATTTTGTTCTGGGGTAAAGTTCACTTGCCAAAATAGCAATACCCTGAATCTGGTGTCCCAGCACTGGCTGGCAAAGTATAATAGTGTCCGCCAAAACATATATTTTGTTCTGGGGTGAAATTCAATTGCCAAAATAGCAATACCCTGAATTTGGTGTCCAGCAGTTGCAGGCCTAGTTTAAATCTGTCTGTAACAGGGTATATTTTGTTCTGCGGTAAAATTCCTTTGCCAAAATAGCGATACCCTGAATCTGGTGTTCCAGCACTGGCTGGCAAAGTATAATAGTGTCCGCCAAAACATATATTTTGTTCTGGGGTAAAATTCACTTGCCAAAATGGCAATACCCTTAATCTGGTGTCCCAGCACTGGCTGGCAAAGTATAATAGTGTCCGCCAAAACATACATATTGTTCTGGGGTAAAACTCACTTGCCAAAAAAGCAATACCCTTAATGTGGTGTCCCAGCACTGGCTGGCAAAGTATAATAGTGTCCGCAAAAACATATATTTTGTTCTGGGGGGAAATTCAATTGCCAAAATAGCAATACCCTGAATCTGGTGTCCCAGCACTGGCTGGCAAAGTATAATAGTGTCCGCCAAAACATATATTTTGTTCTGGGGTGAAATTCAATTGCCAAAATAGCAATTCCCTGAATCTGGTGTCCCAGCAATGGCTGGCAAAGTATAATAGTGTCCGCCAAAACATATATTTTGTTCGGGGTTGAAATTCAATTACCAAAATAGCAATACCTTGAATTTGGTGTCCAGCAGTTGCAGGCCTAGGTTAAATCTGTCTGTAACAGGGTACATTTTGTTCTGCGGTAAAATTCCTTTGCCAAAATAGCAATACCCTGAATCTGGTGTCCCAGTACTAGCTGGCAAACTATAATAGTGTCCGCCAAAACATATATTTTGTTCTGGGGTAAAATTAACTTGCCTAAACAGCAATACCCTTAATGTTGTGTCCCAGCACTGGCTGGCAAAGTATAATAGTGTCCGCCAAAACATATATTTTGTTCTGGGGGGAAATTCAATTGCCAAAATAGCAATACCCTGATTCTGGTGTCCCAGCACTGGCTGGCAAAGTATAATAGTGTCCGCCAAAACATATATTTTGTTCTGGCGTAAAATTCACTTGCCTAAACAGCAATACCCTTAATGTGGTGTCCCAGCACTGGCTGGCAAAGTATAATAGTGTCCGCCAAAACATATATTTTGTTCTGGGGTAAAATTCACTTGCCAAAATGGCAATACCCTGAATCTGGTGTCCCAGCACTGGCTGGCAAAGTATAATAGTGTCCGCCAAAACATATATTTTGTTGGGTGGTGAAATTCAATTGCGAAAATAGCAATACCCTTAATGTGGTGATCCAGCACTGGCTGGCAAAGTATAATAGTGTCCGCAAAAACATATATTTTGTTCTGGGGTGAAATTCAATTGCCAAAATAGCAATACCCTGAATCTGGTGTCCCAGCACTGGCTGGCAAAGTATAATAGTGTCCGCCAAAACATATATTTTGTTCTGGGGTGAAATTCAATTGCCTTAATAGCAAAACCCTGAATCTGGTGTCCCAGCAATGGCTGGCAAAGTCTAATAGTGTCCGCCAAAACATATATTTTGTTCGGGGGTGAAATTCAATTGCTAAAATAGCAATACCCTGAATTTGGTGTCCAGCAGTTGCAGGCCTAGTTTAAATCTGTCCGTAACAGGGTATATTTTGTTCTGGGGTGATATTCCATTGCCAAAATAGCAATACCCTGAATCTGGTGTTCCAGCACTGGCTAGCAAAGTATATTAGTGTCCGCCAAAACATATATTTTGTTCTGGGGTAAAATTCACTTGCCAAAATAGCAATACCCTGAATCTGGTGTCCCAGCACTGGCATATCAAAGTATAATAGTGTCCGCCAAAACATATATTTTGTTCGGAGGTGAAATTCAATTGCGAAAATAGCAATACCCTTAATGTGGTGTCCCAGCACTGGCTGGCAAAGTATAATAGTGTCCGCCAAAACATATATTTTGTTCTGGGGTGAAATTCAATTGCCAAAATAGCAATACCCTGAATCTGGTGTCCCAGCACTGGCTGGCAAAGTATAATAGTGTCCGCCAAAACATATATTTTGTTCTGGGGTGAAATTCAATTGCCAAAATAGCAAGACCCTGAATCTGGTGTCCCAGCAATGGCTGGTAAAGTATAATAGTGTCCTCCAAAACATATATTTTGTTCGGGGGTGAAATTCAATTGAGAAAATAGCAATACCCTGAATTTGGTGTCCAGCAGTTGCAGGCCTAGTTTAAATCTGTCTGTAACAGGGTATATTTTGTTCTGGGGTGAAATTCCATTGCCAAAATAGCAATACCCTGAATCTGGTGTTCCAGCACTGGCTAGCAAAGTATATTAGTGTCCGCCAAAACATATATTTTGTTCTGGGGTAAAATTCACTTGCCAAAATAGCAATACCCTGAATCTGGTGTCCCAGCACTGGCTGGCAAAGTATAATAGTGTCCGCCAAAACATATATTTTGTTCTGGGGTGAAATTCAATTGCCAAAATAGCAATACCCTGATTCTGGTGTCCCAGCACTGGCTGGCAAAGTATAATAGTGTCCGCCAAAACATATATTTTGTTCTAGGTTGAAATTCAATTACCAAAATAGCAATACCCTGAATTTGGTGTCCAGCAGTTGCAGGCCTAGTTTAAATCTGTCTGTAACAGGGTATATTTTGTTCTGCGGTAAAATTCCTTTGCCAAAATAGCAATACCCTGAATCTGGTGTCCCAGCACTGGCTGGCAAAGTATAATAGTGTACGCCAAAACATATATTTTGTTCTGGGGTGAAATTCAATTACGAAAATAGAAATACCCTGAATTTGGTGTCCAGCAGTTGCAGGCCTAGTTTAAATCTGTCTGTAACAGGGTACATTTTGTTCTGCGGTAAAATTCCTTTGCCAAAATAGCAATACCCTGAATCTGGTGGCCCAGCACTGACTGGCAAAGTATAATAGTGTCCGCCAAAACATATATTTTGTTCTGGGGTAAAATTCACTTGCCTAAACAGCAATACCCTTAATGTGGTGTCCTAGCACTGGCTGGCAAAGTATAATAGTGTCCGCCAAAACATATATTTTGTTCTGGGGGGAAATTCAATTGCCAAAATAGCAATACCCTGATTCTGGTGTCCCAGCACTTGCTGGCAAAGTATAATAGTGTCCGCCAAAACATATATTTTGTTCTGGGGTAAAATTCACTTGCCTAAACAGCAATACCCTTAATGTGGTGTCCTAGCACTGGCTGGCAAAGTATAATAGTGTCCGCCAAAACATATATTTTGTTCTGGGGTGAAATTCAATTGCCAAAATAGCAATACCCTGATTCTGGTGTCTCAGCACTGGCTGGCAAAGTATAATAGTGTCCGCCAAAACATATATTTTGTTCTGGGGTGAAATTCCTTTGCCAAAATAGCAATACCCTCAATCTGGTGTTCCAGCAGTTGCGGGCCTAGTTTAAATCTGTCCGTAACAGGGTATATTTTGTTCTGGGGTGAAATTCAATTGCCAAAATAGCAATACCCTGAATCTGGTGTCCCAGCACTGGCTGGAAAAGGATAATAGTGTCCGCCAAAACATTTATTTTGTTCTGGGGTGAAATTCAATTGCCAAAATAGCAATACCGTGATTCTGGTGTCCCAGCACTGGCTGGCAAAGTATAATAGTGTTCGCCAAAACATATATTTTGATCTGGTGTTAAATTCAATTGCCAAAATAGCAATACCCTGAATCTGGTGTTCCAGCAGTTGCAGGGCTAGTTTAAATCTGTCCGTAACAGGTTATATTTTGTTCTGAGGTGAAATTCCATTGCCAAAATAGCAATACCCTGAATCTGGTGTCCCAGCACTGGCTGGAAAAGTATTATAGTGTCCGCCTAAACATATATTTTGTTCTGGGGTAAGATTCAATTGCCAAAATAGCAATACCCTGATTCTGGTGTCCCAGCACTGGCTGGCAAAGTATAATAGTGTCCGCCAAAACATATATTTTGTTCTGGGGTAAAATTCACTTGCCTAAACAGCATTTCCCTTAATGTGGTGTCCCAGCACTTCCTGGCAAAGTATAATAGTGTCCGCCAAAACATATATTTTGTTCTGGAGTTAAATTCAATTGCCAAAATAGGAATACCGTTAATCTGGTGTTCCAGCAGTTGCAGGTCTAGTTTAAATATTTATGTAACAGGGTATATTTTGTTCTGGGGTGAAATTCCATTGCTAAAAGAGCAATACCCTGAATCTGGTTTCCCAGCACTGGCTGGCAAAGTATAATAGTGTCCGCCAAAACATATATTTTGTTCTGGAGTGAAATTCAATTGCCAAAATAGGAATACCGTTAATCTGGTGTTCCAGCAGTTGCAGGCCTAGTTTAAATATGTATGTAACAGGGTATATTTTGTTCTGGGGTGAAATTCCATTGCTAAAAGAGCAATACCCTGAATCTGGTTTCCCAGCACTGGCTGGCAAAGTATAATAGTGTCCGCCAAAACATATATTTTGTTCTGGGGTAAAATTCACTTGCCAAAATAGCAATACCCTGAATCTGGTGTCCCAGCACTGGCTGGCAAAGTATAATAGTGTCTGCCAAAACATATATTTTGTTCTGGGGTAAAATTCACTCGCCAAAATAGCCATACCCTGAATCTGGTGTCCTAGCACTGGCTGGAAAAGGATAATAGTGTCCGCCTAAACATATATTTTGTTCTGGGGTGAAATTCAATTGCCAAAATAGCAATACCCTGATTCTGGTGTCCCAGCACTGGCTGGCAAAGTATAATAGTGTCCGCCAAAACATATATTTTGTTCTGGGGTGAAATTCAATTAACAAACTAGCAATACCCTGAATCTGGTGTCCCAGCAATGGCTGGCAAAGTATAATAGTGTCCGCCAAAACATATATTTTGTTCGGGGGTGAAATTCAATTTCGAAAATAGCAATACCCTGAATTTGGTATCCAGCAGTTGCAGGCCTAGTTTAAATCTGTCCGTAACAGGGTATATTTTGTTCTGGGGTGAAATTCCATTGCCAAAATAGCAATACCCTGAATCTGGTGTTCCAGCACTGGCTAGCAAAGTATATTAGTGTCTGCCAAAACATATATTTTGTTCTGGGGTAAAGTTCACTTGCCAAAATAGCAATACCCTGAATCTGGTGTCCCAGCACTGGCTGGCAAAGTATAATAGTGTACGCCAAAACATATATTTTGTTCTGGGGTGAAATTCAATTGCCAAAATAGCAATACCCTGAATTTGGTGTCCAGCAGTTGCAGGCCTAGTTTAAATCTGTCTGTAACAGGGTATATTTTGTTCTGCGGTAAAATTTCTTTGCCAAAATAGCAATACCCTGAATCTGGTGTCCCAGCACTGGCTGGCAAAGTATAATAGTGTCCGCCAAAACATATATTTTGTTCTGGGGTAAAATTCACTTGCCAAAACAGCAATACTCTTAATGTGGTGTCCCAGCACTGGCTGGCAAAGTATAATAGTGTCCGCAAAAACATATATTTTGTTCTGGGGTAAAATTCAATTGCCAAAATAGCAATACCCTGAATCTGGTGTCCCAGCACTGGCTGGCAAAGTATAATAGTGTCCGCCAAAACATATATTTTGTTCTGGGGTGAAATTCAATTGCCAAAATAGCAATACCCTGAATCTGGTGTCCCAGCAATGGCTGGCAAAGTATAATAGTGTCCGCCAAAACATATATTTTGTTCGGGGGTGAAATTCAATTGAGAAAATAGCAATAACCTGAATTTGGTGTCCAGCAGTTGCAGGCCTAGTTTAAATCTGTCCGTAACAGGGTATATTTTGTTCTGGGGTGAAATTCCATTGCCAAAATAGCAATACCCTGAATCTGGTGTCCCAGCACTGACTAGCAAAGTATAATAGTGTCCGCCAAAACATATATTTTGTTCTGGGTTGAAATTTAATTACCAAAATAGCAATACCCTGAATTTGGTGTCCAGCAGTTGCAGGCCTAGGTTAAATCTGTCTGTAACAGGGTACATTTTGTTCTGCGGTAAAATTCCTTTGCCAAAATAGCAATACCCTGAATCTGGTGTCCCAGTACTAGCTGGAAAACTATAATAGTGTCCGCCAAAACATATATTTTGTTCTGGGGGGAAATTCACTTGCCTAAACAGCAATACCCTTAATGTGGTGTCCCAGCACTGGCTGGCAAAGTATAATAGTGTCCGCCAAAACATATATTTTGTTCTGGGGGGAAATTCAATTGCCAAAATAGCAATACCCTGATTCTGGTGTCCCAGCACTGGCTGGCAAAGTATAATAGTGTCCGCCAAAACATATATTTTGTTCTGGGGTAAAATTCACTTGCCTAAACAGCAATACCCTTAATGTGGTGTCCCAGCACTGGCTGGCAAAGTATAATAGTGTCCGCCAAAACATATATTTTGTTCTGTGGTAAAATTCACTTGCCAAAATGGCAATACCCTGAATCTGGTGTCCCAGCACTGGCTGGCAAAGTATAATAGTGTCCGCCAAAACATATATTTTGTTCGG
>JAKVIS010003406.1:0-17468 GCA_033119425.1 Bufotes viridis
ACTACTTTCACCGTTTATTGCTCAGTCATACAACTTACCACCCAAATGAATTTTACCTCCTTTTCTTCTCACTAATAGAGCTTTCATTTGGTGCTATTTCTTTCTTGCTGACATTTTACTTTTTTGATATTTTACTTTTTGATGAAATTTTTGCAAAAAATGATATTTTTCACTTTATGTTGGAAAATTTATCAAATAAAACTACATTTCTCTAAAAATTTTCTCTAAATTTATTGTTCTACATGTCTTTGATAAAAAAAAATGCAAAAGTGTATATTTATTGGTTTGGGTAAAAGTTATAGCATTTACAAACTATGGTGCAAAAAGTGAATTTCCGCACTTTGACTTTCTGAGCACCTGTCCTGTTTCCTGAGGTACTACAATGCCCAGACAGTAGAAATACCCCATAAATGACCCCATTTCCGAAAGTAGACACCCTAAGGTATTCACTGAGGGGCATAGTGAGTTCATGGAAGTTTTTATTTTTGTCACAAGTTAGCGGAAATGGATTTTTTTTTTTTTTACAAAGTCTCATATTCCACTAACTTGTGCCAAAAATACAACTTTACATGAACTCACCATACCCTCACAGAATACCTTGGGGTGTCTTCTTTCCGAAATGGGGTCACTTGTGTGGTATTTTTACTGCCCTGGCATTTTAGGGGCCCCTAAACGTCAAAAGCAGTTTGGAATCCAAATGCGTAAAAATGTCCTGTAAAATCCTAAAGGTACTCATTGGATTTAGGGCCCATTTGCGTATCTTGGCTGCAAAAAGTGGCACACATGGGGTATCGCTGTACTCAGGAGAAGTAGGGCAATGTGTTTTGGGGTGTCTTTACATATACCCCTACTGGGTGTGAAAAATATCTCTGTAAATGACAACTTTGTATAAAATTTTTTAAAAGTTGTCATTTACAGAGATATTCTCTCACCCAGCATGGGTATATGTAAAATACACCCCAAAACACATTGCCCTACTTCTCCTGAGTACGGCGATACCCCATGTGTGCCACTTTTGCAGCCAAGATGCGCAAAGGGCCCTAAATCCAATGAGTACCTTTAGGATTTACAGGACATTTTACGCATTTGGATTCCAAACTGCTTGACGTTAGGGGCCCCTAAAATGCCAGGGCAGTAAAATACCACACAAGTGACCCCATTTCGGAAAGTAGACACCCCAAGGTATTCGCTGATGGGCATAGTGAGTTCATGGAAGTTTTTATTTTTGGCACAAGTTAGCGGAAATGTATTTTTTTTTTTTTTTACAAAGTCTCATATTCCACTAACTTGTGCCAAAAATACAATTTTACATGAACTCACCATACCCCTCACGGAATACCTTGGGGTGTCTTCTTTCTAATATGGGGTCACTTGTGTGGTATTTTTACTGCCCTGGCATTTTAGGGGCCCCTAAACGTCAGAAGCAGTTTGGAATCCAAATGCGTAAAAATGTCCTGTGAAATCCTAAAGGTACTCATTGGATTTAGGGCCCCTTGCGCATTTTGGCTGCAAAAGTGGCACACATGGGGTATCGCCGTACTCGGGAGAAGTAGGGCAATGAGTTTTGGGGTGTCTTTTACATATACCCCTACTGGGTGTGAAAATATCTCTGTAAATGACAACTTTGTATAAATTTTTTAAAAAGTTGTCATTTACAGAGATATTTCTCTCACCCAGCATGGGTATATGTAAAAATACACCCCAAAACACATTGCTCTACTTCTCCTGAGTACGGCGATACCCATGTGTGCCACTTTTGCAGCCAAGATGCGCAAAGGGGCCCAAATTCAATGAGTACCTTTAGGATTTTACAGGACATTTTTACGCATTTGGATTCCAAACTGCTTCTCTCGCTTTAGGGGCCCCTAAAATGCCAGGATAGTAAAAATACCACACAAGTGACCCCATTTCGGAAAGTAGACACCCCAAGGTATTCGCTGATGGGCATAGTGAGTCCATGGAAGTTTTTATTTTTGGCACAAGTTAGCGGAAATTGAAATGTTTTATTTTTTTATTTTTTTACAAAGTCTGATATTCCACTAACTTGTGACAAAAAAATAAACTTTTACATGAACTCACCATACCCCTCACAGAATACCTTGGGGTGTCTTCTTTCTAAAATGGGGTCACTTGTGGGGTATTATTTTACTCTCCCCCCTTGCAAGTCGGGTGGTAAGGAGCCGTTGGGGGAAGCCCCGGCGACTAGGTCGCGCGGTGCCAAAGCAGCCAATCTGTTCTAGGAACAAATGCTTGAAGAGGGCCACACTTGTGTAAAAGCTGTCCACATAAAGATGGTACCCCTTGCCGAATAAGGGTGACACCAAGTCCCAGACTATCTTCCCACTGCTCCCCAGGTAGTCAGGGCAACCGACCGGCTCCAGGGTCTGATCTTTTCCCTCATAGATCCGAAATTTGTGCGTATAGCCTGTGGCCCTTTCACAGAGCTTATACAATTTGACCCCATACCGGGCGCGCTTGCTTGGGATGTACTGTTTGAAGCCAAGGCGCCCGGTAAAATGTACAAGGGACTCGTCTACGCAGATGTTTTGTGCAGGGGTATACAAATCTGCAAATTTCTGGTTGAAATGGTCTATGAGGGCCGAATTTTATGGAGCCGGTCAAAAGCTGGGTGGCCTCTGGGGCGGGAGGTGGTGTTGTCGCTAAAGTGCAGGAAACGCAGGATGGTCTCAAAACGTGTCCTGGACATGGCAGCAGAGTACACGGGCATGTGATGAATTGGGTTCGTGGACCAATATGACCGCAATTCATGTTTTTGTAATGCCCATGTTGAGGAGAAGGCCCAGAAAAGTTCTAAATTCGGAAACTTGGACTGGTTTCCACCGGAAAGACTGGGCATAGGAGCTTCCCGGGTTGTCGGCGATAAATTGAGTGGCATACCGATTTGTTTCTGCCACGACTAAGTCAGAGAGCTCCGCAGTGAAAAACAGCTCAAAAACCCCAGCGCCGATCCTATCTGAGCTGTTTCCACCCGAACTCCTGACTGGGCGGTGAAAGGGGGAACTACTGGTGCGGCTGAAGTTGGGGGCTGCCAATCAGGGTTTGCCAGCACCTCAGGGATTCTAGGGGCTCTACGGGCCTGTCTGCGCGGTGGCTGCGACGGGGTAACTACTGCTCGTGCCACCGTACCAGCTTCAACTGCCCTTCTGGTGCTCGCCACTTCACCATGTTGTACGGCAGTGCTGGTAGAAGGTCCAGGACGGGCTGCGCTGCTGGTGTATGCCTCACCACGTAATCCGGCAGCGCCAGCCCCACTCTGCTGCCCTTGAAACGGATCCTGCGTAACCTGCGGTCTAGCGACACGGGGCCGGGTACGCCTGGTTCTATCAGGGACCTCAACCTCCTCGTCCGAACTTTGGGTCAGACTGCCACTGCTCTCTACAGGTTCGTATTCTGACCCGCTGGATTCGTCAGATGAGGGTTCCCATTAGTAGGCCTCTTCAGGAGAATACCCCTTTCTTGACATTTGGGCGTCTAAATTTAGGGGGTATTCCCTGAGACTACCCAAGAAAAAAAGCAAGCCTGTCTTACAATTGAGAGGGTAGCGAAGTACAGAAGCCGCTGCGATTGATAAAAAGATCAAAACTGATTTTTTATCGCCGCAGCGCTGTGAAGGGATTGTGCAGTGATTACAAAAACAAAATTTTTTGTCACTGCGGCGGGGTGGCGTGGGTGAGACGCAGGTGTGGGCGACCGATCAGGCCTGATCGGGCAAACACTGCGTTTGGGGTGGAGGGCGAACTAAAGTGATACTAGTACTATTATAGATCTGACCGTGATCAGTTCTGATCACTTACAGATACTATAAAAGTACAAAAGCTGATTAGCGCTACGCTAATCAGCGAACCAGTGACTGCGGTGCGGTGGGCTTGGCGCTAACGCTAACTACCTACCAAAGGGGCCTAAACTAAGCTAAACCTAACAGTCAATCCTAGTGAAAAAAAAAGTGACAGTTTACACTGATCACTTTTTCCCTTTCACTAGATGATTGACAGGTGCTGAAGGGGTAATCAAGGGGTTAATTTGGGTGATGGGGGGGCTGATCAGGGGCTAGTGTGTGGTGCTTGGTGTACTCACTGTAGAGGTGTGCTCTCTCCTGGGTCCAACCGACGAAAAGGACCCAGGAGAGAGCACAGAAGCCATTTAATCCATCATATTTACAAATATGATGGGTTAAATGGCTTGCGATTCGTTTTTTTAAAAGTCATCAGCCCGCCAGCGATGCCGATTGGCTGGCAGGCTGATGACCCAGTTCATCTAAACTTTGTGCAATGCGCGATTTGCGCATGCGCGGCCGAATATGTGCAAAATCTCGCGTCTCGCGAGATGACGCACATCTGCGGCGCCCCAGAACAGCCCGACCGCCGCGAGAACGTGTTACCCCGTGTGCCAGTAACAAGTGCCTCTTTAACCCGCCATCCCATGTGCCAGTAACAAGTGCCTCTTTACCCCCCCACCCCATGTGCCAGTATGAAGTGCCTCTTTAACCCCACCGACCCCCATGTGCCTGTAACAAGTGCTTCTTTAACCCCCCCACCCCGTGTGCCAGTAACAAGTGCCTCTTTAACCCGCCATCCCATGTGCCAGTAACAAGTGCCTCTTTACCCCCCCACCCCATGTGCCAGTATGAAGTGCCTCTTTAACCCCACCGACCCCCATGTGCCTGTAACAAGTGCTTCTTTAACCCCACCACCCCATGTGCCAGTAACAAGTGCCTCTTTAATCCCCCACCCATCCCATGTGCCAGTAACAAGTGCCTTTTTAACCCCATCCCACCCCATGTGCCAGAAACAAGTGCCTCCCCCACCCCTTGTGCCAGTAACAAGTGCCTCTTTAACCCCCCACCTCATGTGCCAGTAACAAGTGCCTCTTTAATCCCCACCCCATGTGCCAGTAACAAGTGCCTCTTTAACCCCCGTGCCATGTGCCAGTAACAAGTGCCTCTTTAACCCCCCGTGCCATGTGCCAGTAACAAGTGCCTCTTTAACCAACCCCCGCTCCATGTGCCAGTAACAAGTGCCTCTTTAACCCCCGCGCCATGTGCCAGTAACAAGTGCCTCTTTAACCCCCACCCCATGTGCCAGTAACAAGTGCCTCTTTAACCCCCAACCCCATGTGCCACTAACAAGTGCCTCTTTAACCCCCTGCTCCATATGCCAGTAACAAGTGCCTCTTTAACCCCCCTACGCCATGTGCCAGTAACAAGTGCCTTCTTTAACCCCCACCCCATGTGCCAGTAACAAGTGCCTCTTTAACCCCCCACCACCATGTGCCAGTAATAGATAGTATATAAAATGAAAAAAAAAAACACTTTTACTTACCTCCATGGCAGCGATGCGATGCAGGCCTTTTCCGGCCTGTGTCCGTATGCCGGTAGCCTATCAGAGGAACAGGGAAGGGAGACACCTCTCAATGAAAGCGCTCATCTCCCTGTGCCTTGCCGCCGCGGGCCCCTTCCCGGCCGGGCCCTCGGACCACGTCCGAAGTGCCCGACCGCTCAGTCTGCCCCTGCTGCTCTCTTAAAGAGGCAGAGAGGGGCTCAGAGCGGCCGCGGGCTCCCTAATATTGTAGACTTTGTAGTTACGGGCCGGCCCGGCGCCGGTGTCGGGCAGGTAGTGGGCTTGGGGAAAATTGCCCCCCTTGCCTATATGGAAGCGCCGGCCCTAGATATGAAGGGTAAGGTTACATCCACATGGGACGGATACACTGTGAATTGTCTGCCATGAAACTGCGTTTTACTGTACCAAAGAAGTGGATGAGATTTTACTTTGCGCTGCAGAAGTAAATCCTTGAAAAATCTTGTGCCATTTGTCACTCTGGACACGTTCAGGCCTCCAGGTATATATAATTATTCATCATAGGGCAGAAGCTATTCTAAAATTCATACCACTTTTTCCATTCAGTTGTCAAAATACAAAAATGTAGGTGCCATTTAGAGGAAGTCATCAGAAGGTGCTACTGTACTGTAACGCCGTTTCGGAAGAAGCCTCTTTGTCAAACAGTGTTGGGACGAGGGCGCTGGCAAATCAGTCTGTATTACCAATTGTACCTTCAATTGCTACTTCATATAATTTTAGCTGGTTGCCAGTAAACTAGCTCCTATATGTCTGCTATTTATTCGGACCTGATATCTCAGCGCCCTCTTGTGTCCTCTTTGGTTAATAACCTGTAGCCACTTTTTCTTATGTATTTTTATATTTTATCATGATGTGTGAGGTGTTTTTTTCATTTATTTTGGAGTGTGTACTAGGTGGGGGGTGACTCTATAAATACATTGCATTACTGACCTGGTACTGATATTGTCAGTCAGCCATTTTCTAACTTTGTCGTCATTTGCATCCTATGGAGAAAGCGCTAAAAGCGGAGGAGATACAATGAGTATAGCTTGTTTTATTATTTAGCTTAGGGGGAAGGTTTTAATTATAATATTATGGGCGGCATGCAGTGTCCTGAAACACCCTGGTAGACATAATTATGTTTCATGGAAATGTGCTAAGTGTAATGTAAAGTTATGTCACCAATGCAATATGTGAAGCTGTAAATATCTATTAACAGGCTGGTAAGGCTGGTACATTCCCCTATAACACACTCAGGGCCGTTTCTGCAGGCGGGCGAGGAGTGCGTCCGCACAGGGCGCATCACTAAGGACAGAAGAGGGGGCACTGTAAGCAGGGCTCAGCGCCGGATAGGGCCCTTTCTGTCCGGAGGCAGCAGGAGTGGAGATGAGCGCCTCCATTGTGGAAGCATTCATCTCCATATTCATCTGTATCACCGTCCTCAGGACAGCGATACAGATGAATGGTGCGGAGGAGCAGGGAGAGGCGTCTTTCTTACCCGTTCCTCTGATAGGCTACAGGCACTAGGCCTGTAGCCTATCAGTTGCCGGTGCAGGCGGCGCAATGACACCATCGCGCTGCCTGAATCTTACAGCGCGGGACACAGGCCGGAAGAGGCCTGCATCGCATCACTGACAGCAGCATAAGGTGTAATATAATTATTTATAGTATACTGTGGCAAGAAGGGGGATGGGGGCCCTATATACTGGCACAATATGGAGGGGCACTATGGAGAGGAGGGGTAGCACTATGGGGGCCCTATATACTGCTACAATATGGGTGGGCACGATGGAGAAGAGAGGAAGCACTATGGGGGCCCTATATAGTGCCACAATATGGGGGGGGGGCACTAAGGAGAAGAGGGGAAGCACTATGGAGGCCCTATATACTGCCACAATATGGGGGGGGGCACTATGAAGAAGAGGGGTAGCACTATGGGGGCTTTTTATTCTGCCACAATTTGGGGGGGCACTATGGAGAAGAAGGGAAGCACTATGGGGGCCCTATATACTGCCACAAAATGGGAGGGGTACTATGGAGAAGAGGGGAAGCACTATGGGGGCCCTATATACTGCTACAATATGGGGGCACTATGGAGAAGAGGGGAAGCACTATGTGGGCCCTATATACCGCCACAATATGGGGGGCACTATGAAGAAGAGGGGAAGCACTATGGGGGCCCTGTATATTGCCACAATATTGGGGGCACTATGAAGAAGAGGGGAAGCACTATGAGGGCCCTATATACTGCTACAATATGGGGGTGCCACTATGGAGAAGAGGGCCAGCACTATGGGGGCCCTATATACTGCCACAATATGGGGGGTACTATTGAGAAGAGGGGAAGCACTATGGGGGCTCGATATACTGGCACAATATGAGTGGGTACTATGGAGAAGAGGGATAGCGCTATGGGGGCCCTATATACTTCTACAATATGGGGGCACTATGCAGAAGAGGGGAAGCACTATGGGGGCCCTATATACTGTCGGCAAGTTGGCCTATACATTCCTATAATTTAGCCCACTGGCCCCTGGTGTTGCCCATACGGCACAGGTAGGTGAGTGTTAGGTCCCGAGCTACTTGAGAAACCTTGGCGTGGTGCTTGGGCTTAGACATGTCCTCCACAGCAGGACATGTTGACTAATCTCTCAATTTTAATATCAGTTTGAGGGCTTAGTAAGACTGCAGTGTGCACCTGTCTTGTCATTTGTTATGGCCCTATAAACTGCCACAATATGAGGGGGCCCACTATGGAGAAGAGGGGAAGCATTATGTGGGATCTATATACTGCCACAATATGGGGGGGCCACTATGGAGAAGAGGGAAGCATTATGGGGGCTCTATATACTGCCACAATATGGGGGCCACTATGGAGAAGAGAAGAAGCACTATGGGGCCCTATATACTGCCACAATATGGGGGGTACTATTGAGAAGAGGGGGAAGCACTATGGGAGCTCGATATACTGGCACAATATGAGGGGGTACTATGGAGAAGAGGGGAAGCACTATAGGGGCCATATATACTTGCACATTATGGGGGCACTATGGAGAAGTGGGGAAAGAGCACTATGGGGGCATCTACTAGGGGCCCTATGTACTGGCACGCATTATTGGGGGCTCTATGGAGAAGTGGGGTGGAAAGGAGCACTATGGGGGCATTATATAGGAGCATTTAATACTGGCACCCATTTTGGTGCCACTGTGGGAAAGGGGGGAGAGGAGCATTGTGGGGTCATCTATGTGGGGCAGTCTATAGGGGCATTTTATACTGGCACATAATGGAGGACACTATGGGGACGGGGGAGGAGCACTATGGGGTATCTTCTGGAGGCACTATATAGGAGTATTTTATACTGGCACAAATTAAAGGGGCATTATGGGCACCTAAGCTGAACTGGGGGCACTAAGTGTTTTTTCTAGTGGCACACAGTACGGGTCATTGGAACACATGAGGGCACTCTGGGGACATTGGCTCTACTGGGGGCACTAAGAGATGTTTTAATTTTTTTTATTTTTTTACTGACACACAGCGGGGCATTTTTTGTACTGGCGCACATTATAAAGGGGCGTTTTTCTACTGTCACACATTATAAAGAGAATTATTACTACAGGGGCATTATGGTGGGCTTTATTACAACTGGGGGACTATGGAAGCATTATTACTGTACTTCTGGGACACAATTACTGTTGGGAGCACTAATACTACTAAGTGCACTCTGGCACAGAATTATTACTATTGTTGGGATTTTGGGGAGCACTATTACTGTGGGGGCACCCTGGCACAGTATCAGCTTAGCACAGTTATTTTTGGGGGGCATTATGCTTACACTATTCGTGTCAGGGGCACTGTTTACTATGTGCAGTTTTTTTTTTAGAGCATTGTTTTCCAATAATTATAGAAAGGGGGGGGGGCTTTCTGTGTGTAACTAGTATTTTTAGGGGGTTTATCCGTTTATGCAGTATAGTTTGGGGAGTGTATGATGGGATGTTGAGAAAGTGGGAGGATGATGGAAAAGTGTCAAACTCTGCAGAGAGAAGAGATGGCTGAAAGAAATCATCATGGCGGTCTGATCTGAATGGAGAAGATAAAGAAAGAGCACATCTACATCAAAGGAGACGTCACTGGATGTAAGAGGTATGTGGGGCTGTATGAGTCTACTTTCACAACTGCGTTAGTGATTCTGGCAGGCTGTTCCGGCAGAGAACAACCTGTCGGAATTCACTGGATCCGACACTGCTGGGTGCAGACTGAATGCCCGCCGCCCCAATCAACTACAATGGGGTATGGCAGAGATCCGGCCAAAATCTGGAGGGGAGACGCTTTTTTGATGTTCGCCCTGTTGGTAAATATCCCTAGAAACTGCCCTGGACAGACTAGACACAGAAGGCTGGTGAGATGAGGTACTGTGCAGTGAAGAGAGTCAGATAAAAGTCCACCATGTAGTGTGCAGTGAAGAGAGTCAGATATAAGTCCATCATGTAGTGTGCAGTGAAGAGAGTCTGATGAAAGTCCACAATGTAGTGTGAAGTAAAGAGAGTCAGATGAAAGTCCACCATGTAGTGTGCAGTGAAGAGAGTCAGATGAAAGTCCACCATGCAGTGTGCAGTGAATAGAGTCAGATAAATGTCCACCATGTAGTGTGCAGTGAAAAGAGTCAGATGAAAGTCCACCATGCAGTGTGCAGTGAATAGAGTCAGATAAATGTCCACCATGTAGTGTGTAGTGAAGAGAGTCAGATGAAAGTCCACAATGTAGTGTGAAGTGAAGAGAGTCAGATGAAAGTCCACCATGTAGTGTGCAGTGTAGAGAGTCAGATGAAAGTCCACCATGTAGTGTGCAGTGAAGAGAGTCAGATGAAAGTCCACCATGTAGTGTGCAGTGAAGAGAGTCAGATGAAAGTCCACCATGTAGTGTGCAGTGAAGAGAGTCAGATGAAAGTCCACCATGTAGTGTGCAGTGAAGAGAGTCAGATGAAAGTCCACCATGTAGTGTGCAGTGAAGAGAGTCAGATGAAAGTCCACCATGTAGTGTGCAGTGAAGAGAGTCAGATGAAAGTCCACCATGTAGTGTGCAGTGAAGAGAGTCAGATGAAAGTCCACCATGTAGTGTGCAGTGAAGAGAGTCAGATGAAAGTCCACCATGTAGTGTGCAGTGAAGAGAGTCAGATGAAAGTCCACCATGTAGTGTGCAGTGAAGAGAGTCAGATGAAAGTCCACCATGTAGTGTGCAGTGAAGAGAGTCAGATGAAAGTCCACCATGTAGTGTGCAGTGAAGAGAGTCAGATGAAAGTCCACCATGTAGTGTGCAGTGAAGAGAGTCAGATGAAAGTCCACCATGTAGTGTGCAGTGAAGAGAGTCAGATGAAAGTCCACCATGTAGTGTGCAGTGAAGAGAGTCAGATGAAAGTCCACCATGTAGTGTGCAGTGAAGAGAGTCAGATGAAAGTCCACCATGTAGTGTGCAGTGAAGAGAGTCAGATGAAAGTCCACCATGTAGTGTGCAGTGAAGAGAGTCAGATGAAAGTCCACCATGTAGTGTGCAGTGAAGAGAGTCAGATGAAAGTCCACCATGTAGTGTGCAGTGAAGAGAGTCAGATGAAAGTCCACCATGTAGTGTGCAGTGAAGAGAGTCAGATGAAAGTCCACCATGTAGTGTGCAGTGAAGAGAGTCAGATGAAAGTCCACCATGTAGTGTGCAGTGAAGAGAGTCAGATGAAAGTCCACCATGTAGTGTGCAGTGAAGAGAGTCAGATGAAAGTCCACCATGTAGTGTGCAGTGAAGAGAGTCAGATGAAAGTCCACCATGTAGTGTGCAGTGAAGAGAGTCAGATGAAAGTCCACCATGTAGTGTGCAGTGAAGAGAGTCAGATGAAAGTCCACCATGTAGTGTGCAGTGAAGAGAGTCAGATGAAAGTCCACCATGTAGTGTGCAGTGAAGAGAGTCAGATGAAAGTCCACCATGTAGTGTGCAGTGAAGAGAGTCAGATGAAAGTCCACCATGTAGTGTGCAGTGAAGAGAGTCAGATGAAAGTCCACCATGTAGTGTGCAGTGAAGAGAGTCAGATGAAAGTCCACCATGTAGTGTGCAGTGAAGAGAGTCAGATGAAAGTCCACCATGTAGTGTGCAGTGAAGAGAGTCAGATGAAAGTCCACCATGTAGTGTGCAGTGAAGAGAGTCAGATGAAAGTCCACCATGTAGTGTGCAGTGAAGAGAGTCAGATGAAAGTCCACCATGTAGTGTGCAGTGAAGAGAGTCAGATGAAAGTCCACCATGTAGTGTGCAGTGAAGAGAGTCAGATGAAAGTCCACCATGTAGTGTGCAGTGAAGAGAGTCAGATGAAAGTCCACCATGTAGTGTGCAGTGAAGAGAGTCAGATGAAAGTCCACCATGTAGTGTGCAGTGAAGAGAGTCAGATGAAAGTCCACCATGTAGTGTGCAGTGAAGAGAGTCAGATGAAAGTCCACCATGTAGTGTGCAGTGAAGAGAGTCAGATGAAAGTCCACCATGTAGTGTGCAGTGAAGAGAGTCAGATGAAAGTCCACCATGTAGTGTGCAGTGAAGAGAGTCAGATGAAAGTCCACCATGTAGTGTGCAGTGAAGAGAGTCAGATGAAAGTCCACCATGTAGTGTGCAGTGAAGAGAGTCAGATGAAAGTCCACCATGTAGTGTGCAGTGAAGAGAGTCAGATGAAAGTCCACCATGTAGTGTGCAGTGAAGAGAGTCAGATGAAAGTCCACCATGTAGTGTGCAGTGAAGAGAGTCAGATGAAAGTCCACCATGTAGTGTGCAGTGAAGAGAGTCAGATGAAAGTCCACCATGTAGTGTGCAGTGAAGAGAGTCAGATGAAAGTCCACCATGTAGTGTGCAGTGAAGAGAGTCAGATGAAAGTCCACCATGTAGTGTGCAGTGAAGAGAGTCAGATGAAAGTCCACCATGTAGTGTGCAGTGAAGAGAGTCAGATGAAAGTCCACCATGTAGTGTGCAGTGAAGAGAGTCAGATGAAAGTCCACCATGTAGTGTGCAGTGAAGAGAGTCAGATGAAAGTCCACCATGTAGTGTGCAGTGAAGAGAGTCAGATGAAAGTCCACCATGTAGTGTGCAGTGAAGAGAGTCAGATGAAAGTCCACCATGTAGTGTGCAGTGAAGAGAGTCAGATGAAAGTCCACCATGTAGTGTGCAGTGAAGAGAGTCAGATGAAAGTCCACCATGTAGTGTGCAGTGAAGAGAGTCAGATGAAAGTCCACCATGTAGTGTGCAGTGAAGAGAGTCAGATGAAAGTCCACCATGTAGTGTGCAGTGAAGAGAGTCAGATGAAAGTCCACCATGTAGTGTGCAGTGAAGAGAGTCAGATGAAAGTCCACCATGTAGTGTGCAGTGAAGAGAGTCAGATGAAAGTCCACCATGTAGTGTGCAGTGAAGAGAGTCAGATGAAAGTCCACCATGTAGTGTGCAGTGAAGAGAGTCAGATGAAAGTCCACCATGTAGTGTGCAGTGAAGAGAGTCAGATGAAAGTCCACCATGTAGTGTGCAGTGAAGAGAGTCAGATGAAAGTCCACCATGTAGTGTGCAGTGAAGAGAGTCAGATGAAAGTCCACCATGTAGTGTGCAGTGAAGAGAGTCAGATGAAAGTCCACCATGTAGTGTGCAGTGAAGAGAGTCAGATGAAAGTCCACCATGTAGTGTGCAGTGAAGAGAGTCAGATGAAAGTCCACCATGTAGTGTGCAGTGAAGAGAGTCAGATGAAAGTCCACCATGTAGTGTGCAGTGAAGAGAGTCAGATGAAAGTCCACCATGTAGTGTGCAGTGAAGAGAGTCAGATGAAAGTCCACCATGTAGTGTGCAGTGAAGAGAGTCAGATGAAAGTCCACCATGTAGTGTGCAGTGAAGAGAGTCAGATGAAAGTCCACCATGTAGTGTGCAGTGAAGAGAGTCAGATGAAAGTCCACCATGTAGTGTGCAGTGAAGAGAGTCAGATGAAAGTCCACCATGTAGTGTGCAGTGAAGAGAGTCAGATGAAAGTCCACCATGTAGTGTGCAGTGAAGAGAGTCAGATGAAAGTCCACCATGTAGTGTGCAGTGAAGAGAGTCAGATGAAAGTCCACCATGTAGTGTGCAGTGAAGAGCGTCAGATGAAAGTCCACCATGTAGTGTGCAGTGAAGAGCGTCAGATGAAAGTCCACCATGTAGAGTGCAGTGAAGAGAGTCAGATGAAAGTCCACCATGTAGTGTGCAGTGAAGAGAGTCAGATGAAAGTCCACTATGTAGTGTGCATTGAAGAGAGTCAGATGAAAGTCCACCATGCAGTGTGCAGTGAAGAGAGTCAGATGAAAGTCCTTCATGTAGAGTGCAGTGAAGAGCGTCAGATGAAAGTCCACCATGTAGTGTGCATTGAAGAGAGTCAGATGAAAGTCCACCATGTAGTGTGCAGTGAAGAGATTCAGATGAAAGTCCACAATGTAGTGTGCAGTGAAGAGAGTCAGATGAAAGTCCACTATGTAGTGTGCATTGAAGAGAGTCAGATGAAAGTCCACCATGCAGTGTGCAGTGAAGAGCGTCAGATGAAAGTCCACCATGTAGTGTGCAGTGAAGAGCGTCAGATGAAAGTCCACCATGTAGTGTGCAGTGAAGAGAGTCAGATGAAAGTCCACCATGTAGTGTGCAGTGAAGAGATTCAGATGAAAGTCCACAATGTAGTGTGCAGTGAAGAGAGTCAGATGAAAGTCCACCATGTAGTGTGCAGTGAAGAGATTCAGATGAAAGTCCACAATGTAGTGTGCAGTGAAGAGAGTCAGATGAAAGTCTACCATGTAGTGTGCAGTGAAGAGAGTCAGATGAAAGTCCACCATGTAGTGTGCAGTGAAGAGAGTCAGATGAAAGTCCACCATGTAGTGTGCAGTGAAGAGCGTCAGATGAAAGTCCACCATGTAGTGTGCAGTGAAGAGCGTCAGATGAAAGTCCACCATGTAGTGTGCATTGAAGAGCGTCAGATGAAAGTCCTCCATGTAGTGTGCAGTGAAGAGAGTCAGATGAAAGTCCACCATGTAGTGTGCAGTGAAGAGAGTCAGATGAAAGTCCACCATGTAGTGTGCAGTGAAGAGAGTCAGATGAAAGTCCACCATGTAGTGTGCAGTGAAGAGAGTCAGATGAAAGTCCACCATGTAGTGTGCAGTGAAGAGAGTCAGATGAAAGTCCACCATGTAGTGTGCAGTGAAGAGAGTCAGATGAAAGTCCACCATGTAGTGTGCAGTGAAGAGAGTCAGATGAAAGTCCACCATGTAGTGTGCAGTGAAGAGAGTCAGATGAAAGTCCACCATGTAGTGTGCAGTGAAGAGAGTCAGATGAAAGTCCACCATGTAGTGTGCAGTGAAGAGAGTCAGATGAAAGTCCACCATGTAGTGTGCAGTGAAGAGAGTCAGATGAAAGTCCACCATGTAGTGTGCAGTGAAGAGAGTCAGATGAAAGTCCACCATGTAGTGTGCAGTGAAGAGAGTCAGATGAAAGTCCACCATGTAGTGTGCAGTGAAGAGAGTCAGATGAAAGTCCACCATGTAGTGTGCAGTGAAGAGAGTCAGATGAAAGTCCACCATGTAGTGTGCAGTGAAGAGAGTCAGATGAAAGTCCACCATGTAGTGTGCAGTGAAGAGAGTCAGATGAAAGTCCACCATGTAGTGTGCAGTGAAGAGAGTCAGATGAAAGTCCACCATGTAGTGTGCAGTGAAGAGAGTCAGATGAAAGTCCACCATGTAGTGTGCAGTGAAGAGAGTCAGATGAAAGTCCACCATGTAGTGTGCAGTGAAGAGAGTCAGATGAAAGTCCACCATGTAGTGTGCAGTGAAGAGAGTCAGATGAAAGTCCACCATGTAGTGTGCAGTGAAGAGAGTCAGATGAAAGTCCACCATGTAGTGTGCAGTGAAGAGAGTCAGATGAAAGTCCACCATGTAGTGTGCAGTGAAGAGAGTCAGATGAAAGTCCACCATGTAGTGTGCAGTGAAGAGAGTCAGATGAAAGTCCACCATGTAGTGTGCAGTGAAGAGAGTCAGATGAAAGTCCACCATGTAGTGTGCAGTGAAGAGAGTCAGATGAAAGTCCACCATGTAGTGTGCAGTGAAGAGAGTCAGATGAAAGTCCACCATGTAGTGTGCAGTGAAGAGAGTCAGATGAAAGTCCACCATGTAGTGTGCAGTGAAGAGAGTCAGATGAAAGTCCACCATGTAGTGTGCAGTGAAGAGAGTCAGATGAAAGTCCACCATGTAGTGTGCAGTGAAGAGAGTCAGATGAAAGTCCACCATGTAGTGTGCAGTGAAGAGAGTCAGATGAAAGTCCACCATGTAGTGTGCAGTGAAGAGAGTAAGATGAAAGTCCACCATGTAGTGGGCAGTGAAGAGAGTCAGATGAAAGTCCACCATGTAGTGTGCAGTGAAGAGAGTCAGATGAAAGTCCACCATGTACTATAGTGTGCAGTGAAGAGAGTCAGATGAAAGTCCACAATGTAGTGTGAAGTGAAGAGAGTCAGATAAAAGTCCACCAGGTAGTGTGCAGTGAAGAGCGTCAGATGAAAGTCCACCATGTAGTGTGCAGTGAAGAGAGTCAGATGAAAGTCCATCATGTAGTGTGCAGTGAAGAGAGTCAGATTAAAATCGACCATGTAGTGTGCAGTAAAGAGAGTCAGATGAAAGTCCACGATGTAGTGTGCAGTGAAGAGAGTCAGATGAAAGTCCACCATGTAGTGTGCAGTGAAGAGCATCAGAAGAAAGTCCACCATGTAGTGTGCAGTGAAGAGAGTCAGATGAAAGTCCACCATGTAGTGTGCAGTGAAGAGAGTCAGATGAAAGTCCACCATGTAGTGTGCAGTGAAGAGAGTCAGATGAAAGTCCACCATGTAGTGTGCAGTGAAGAGAGTCAGATGAAAGTCCACCATGTAGTGTGCAGTGAAGAGAGTCAGATGAAAGTCCACCATGTAGTGTGCAGTGAAGAGAGTCAGATGAAAGTCCACCATGTAGTGTGCAGTGAAGAGAGTCAGATGAAAGTCCACCATGTAGTGTGCAGTGAAGAGAGTCAGATGAAAGTCCACCATGTAGTGTGCAGTGAAGAGAGTCAGATGAAAGTCCACCATGTAGTGTGCAGTGAAGAGAGTCAGATGAAAGTCCACCATGTAGTGTGCAGTGAAGAGAGTCAGATGAAAGTCCACCATGTAGTGTGCAGTGAAGAGAGTCAGATGAAAGTCCACCATGTAGTGTGCAGTGAAGAGAGTCAGATGAAAGTCCACCATGTAGTGTGCAGTGAAGAGAGTCAGATGAAAGTCCACCATGTAGTGTGCAGTGAAGAGAGTCAGATGAAAGTCCACCATGTAGTGTGCAGTGAAGAGAGTCAGATGAAAGTCCATCATGTAGTGTGCAGTGAAGAGAGTCAGATTAAAGTCCACCATGTAGTGTGCAGTGAAGAGAGTCAGATGAAAGTCCTCCATGTAGTGTGCAGTGAAGAGAGTCATATGAAAGTCCATCATGTAGTGTGCAGTGAAGAGAGTCAGATGAAAGTCCACCATGTAGTGTGCAGTGAAGAGAGTCAGATGAAAGTCCACCATGTAGTGTGCAGTGAAGAGAGTCAGGTGAAAGTCCACCTGTCACGACCCGCGTTGGGGTCGTGACTCGTGATTGCGGCATGCGGTTGGCAACCAGCGCGCCACGACCGAGGCTGCGGTCGTGTTTCTTGTGCCGCATGCACTTGCCGGCGGCGAGGTGTTCTTGCCGCATGTGAGGGCTGTCTGTTTGTTGCCTCACTTGTGGTTGCCGCTGGTACTTGTGGTGCATATGTGTCATTCCCCCTTTCCTGTGCACGATTCCCTTGTTTAGTGTTTTTCTGTATGTGTGGCGTGCACGGGGTTGAGGTGTGGCTAAGGTGTGGCTGCATTGTGGGTGTGACCTCAGGCCTCCTTATTACCTTGTGTGTGGAACCTGAGGTCAGTTTTGTTTGTCCAGCCATGGTGTGAGCATGGCTGGAGTGTGTTGGATCCCACCTTATGTCTGCGTGAGCCACCCTTATTTGTTATATTGTTTTCTCTGTTTGATTGTATTCCCCTCCTGTGTGCTTCTGCTTACCCTTTCCCTCACT
>JAKVIS010003407.1:0-17514 GCA_033119425.1 Bufotes viridis
CACCATTTTAAGTTCCTTAATGCAATGACAGCAATATCAAATAATGTCACTGACCATATAGCTATGGCTAAACACATGGTTGACTGTGTTGACAAACAGTGTGATACAACACACACTGTGTTTTCGGAAAATCAGTGGTCTGTTCTGGACAAGTGTCCAAAAAGTATGACTTAACCCCTCCAGGACCTTGGACGAGAATGCCTTCCTAACTTGTGGCTACTTAATGCACTAGGACAAGCATTCTAGTCCAAGGGCTAACGCGCTCCATGACACTCGCTGCTGAGCCGGGCCCCTGCTGTATTCTTTTCAGCATCAGTGAAAACAACGATGTCGGGCGGATTAACCGCCTGTATGCTACAGTCGCGCTGACCGCGACATACAGAAGGTTTGCGGCAGTTTTACATCCACATTGGGTCCACGTGCTGCGGTGACGGGGACCCGATGGTAGCCATGGCAGCCCCGATGCCTTGAACAGCTGCCAGCTACTGAAGCCTAGGAGATCCAGCCTCAGACACTGACAGTTTCAATACAGCACAATACAGATGTATTGTGCTGTATTGAAACAGGGATCAGACCCTAGAAATCTTGAAGTCCCATAGTGGGACAAAACATAAAGTGAAAAAGAAGTTAAAAAATAAAGTTTTACAAAAAAATTAAAGTTTCAAGTAAAAAAAGAGCCTATTTCCCAAAATAAATTAGAAAAAATTGTAAAATAATAGGAAAAAAAAGATAGGTAGACATATTATGTATCGCTCGTCCATATCGACCGGCTCTATAAAAATATCACATTACTTAACCCCTCAGGTAAACACCGTCAAAAAATAAAATCTGTGCTAAAGAAACTTTTTTTGTCGCCTTACATCACTAAAAGTGCAACACCAAGCGATCAAAAAGGCGTATGCCCCCAAAATAGTACCAGTCTAACCGTCACCACATCCCACAAAAAATGAGCCCTACCCTAGACAATCGACCAAAAATAAAAATCTATGGCTCTGAGACTATGGAGACACTAAAATATGTTTTTTTTTTGTTTAAAAATGATATTATTGTGTAAACCTAAATAAATAAATAAAAAGTATACATATTGTGTATTGCCACGTCCGGTAACGACACTGCTCTATAAAAATACTACATGATCTAACCCTCAGGTGAACAAAGCGAAAAAAAGTGTCCAAAAGCTATTTTTTTGGTCACCTTACATCACAAAAAGTGTAATACCAAGCGATCAAAAAGTCATACGCACCTCAAAATCATACCAATTAAATCCATCATCTCATTTCGAAAAATGAGACCCTAACTAAGACAATCGCCCAAAAATAAAAAAACTATCGCTCTCAGACTATGGAGACACTAAAACATGATTTTTTTTTGTTTCAAAATTATATTATTGTGTAAACCTAAATAAATAAAAGTATACATATTGGGTATTGTCCATAACGACTCTACTCAATAAAAATACCACATGACCTAACTCCTCAGGTGAACACCGCAAAGAAAAAGAAAAAAAACGGTGTAAAAAGCCAATTTTTTGTCATCTTATATCACAAAAGTGTAATACTGCTTATCAAAAAGTTATACACACCTCAAAATCATACCACTAAAGCGTGATCTCATCCTGCAAAAATTGAGCTCCCTACATAAGACAGTGGCCCAAAAATTAAAAAAACTATGGCTCTCAGAATATGGAGACACTAAAACATGATTTTTGTTCAAAAATGCTTTATTATGTAAAACTGAAACAAACAACCAAAAAAGTAACATATTTGGTATTGTCGCATCCGCAAACAACCTGCTCTATAAAAATACCACATGATCTAAATCTGTCAATGATGAATGAACATGGTAAATATAAAAATAAAAAACAGTACAAACAGCGGTATTTTTTGTTACCTTGCCTAACAAAAAGTGTAATACAGAGCAACCAAAAATCATCTGTACCCTAAAATAGTAGCAATAAAACTGACACCTTATCCCGTAGTTTCCTCGTACAGCAGTTGACGACTACATATGGGGTGTTTCTGCAAACTACAGAATCAGGGCAATAAATATTAAGTTTTGTTTGGCTGTTAACCCTTGCTTTGTTACTGAAAATTTTTTATTGAAATGGAAAATCTGACAAAAAAGTGAAATTCTGAAATCTCATCTCCATTTTTCATTCTTGTGGAACACCTAAAGGGTTAACAAAGCTTATAAAATCAGTTTTGAATACCTTGAGGGTGTAGTTTCTAAAATGGTAATTTTTGGGTGGTTTCTATTATGTAAGCTCCACAAAGTGACTTCAGACCTGAACTGATCCTCAAAGTAGGTTTTGGAAATTTCTGAAAAATTTCAAGATTTGCTTCTAAATTTCTAAGCCTTCTAACATCCCCAAACAATAAAATAGCATTCACAATATGATCCAAACATGAAGTAGACATATGGGTAATGTAAAGTAATAACTATTTTGGAGTTACTACTATCTATTATAAAAGTAGAAAAATAGAAATTTGCTAATTTGTTAATTTTTCCAAATTTTTGTAAATTATGTATTTTTTTTAGAGATAAAAATTAAATTTTTTGACTCAGTTTTACCACTGTCATAAAGTACAATCTTAGAATGGCCTGGATAAGTAAAAGCATGTTTAAAGTTATTACTACATATAGTGACACATTTGCTAAAAATGGACTGGTCCTTACTCCTAAGTTCACACTCTGCGTGCTTTACAGCGGCTCGAACGCCTCTGTAAACGCCTCAACACATGCAAACCAATGCTTCCCTTTGGGCATGCTTCTCACTGACGCTTTTACAGCGCTGCTTCGAACGCGCTGTAAACGCCATACGCATAAACAAGTACTTGAGCTTTTTTGGGGGCGTTTGTCGCTGCTTTGTGATTGACACCACAGTAGTCAATCACAAGAACGCTGCACGGACGCGCGCTTCCTATTTGCTAAAACGCGCTGAAATACGCGCGACAAAAACGCTACAGAAACGCGCTTCAAGAACGCTCAGGTCTGAAACCCAGGGTTAAGGTGAAAAATGGCTGGGTCCTTAAGAGGTTAAAGGGGTATCTGGTGACAAATTGATGACCTATCCTAATGATAGGTCATCAATATCAGATTGGTGAGGGTCCAACACCCGGAACGCCTCCTGATCAGCTGTTAGAAGAGGCCGGCACTCCATGCGTGCAGTGGCCCTCTTCTAGGCCATGGGACATTACCATACATCAGGTCGCATGGCCTATTCGCAGCCCGGCCCCATTGAAGGGAATGGGGCTGTGTTGCTAATACCAGCACAGCAGCTGCATCATGTACAGCGCTGTGCTTGGGAGAGATGCCGTGAGCCGGCTGCACTCCACCAGAACTCCTGTGAGCGGTGGCTCCCCATAAAAGCTGATCGGCAGGTGTGCCAGACTCGGACCCCCCGCCGAGTCTGATAATGATGACCTATCCTGAGGATGAGGTCATCATTATATATTACTACAGAGCACTCCTCTTTGGACACAAGTGTCCAAAAATGATGCCTCAAAGCGGTTGTCCAAGTTATTTTTTTCTGCTTGACTAGCTGTCTGCTCTGTGTCTCTACTCCCACTGGATTCTTTAGCAAAGCTTAACCCCTTCTACCATCAGGGGCAGAACAAACTCAGGGCTGGAGGCTCTGACTCAGGAACTGAGCAGCTGCAGGGTTTCCTCTTCTCCAGGCACTGAATAGATAAATTGTGTGCACAAGATCTTCCTCCCTCCTCACTCCCTACAAAGACAGGGAGGAGTTCTCTCCTCTGTACTTATGCTAGCTGTGAATAAGTGTCTGCAGATCATTGCACAAGAACAGGTAGGAGGAAGATCCTGTGTGTATCAGAAATGTCATTGTACTGTACAGCTGAGACTTTTAGTCCCACACATACATTGGCACCCAATGCTCAAATGTACTTAAATGGCTTCTGTCACCCCTCAAATAGCAATTTTCAGTATTTGACTTTATGTATTCGCTAATGTACGCTGAGTCCATATATATCCCTCTTACCTCTGGCTGTGCTGTAAATTCTTTAAAAATTGTACTTTTATGATATGCTAATTTCTTCACTACCAGCAAGTTGGGCGGTTACTTGCTGGTAGCCGCCGCATCCTCGGACTATAAACACGCTCCCTCCTCCACTTCCAGCTGACAGGGCCACGCGCTCTTCTTCCTCCGCGCTGGCTCAGATGCACATATCTGGCGCCGTAGCCGATCCTCATCTCGGCGCAGGCACTCTGAGAGAGCGGACGCCTGCCCGCTCCTTCCTCAGCGCTCTGCGCCGAATGAGGACCAGCACGGCGCAGGTGCAGGATTTCATGTGCAGACAGGGCCAGCATGAGGAGTGAGAAGCACTTTCTGCCCCTGTCAATCAAGTGGGCAGCCCTCCACCACCACTTTATGGGAATTTTTTTTTATTGCGTGCGCTGACTGTGGCCGTGGCCGGCACTCTTTTAGTACGTGAATACCCGTGCCCCTACACACACTGCACATGCTACAAAGTTTTACACACACATACACACACACGCACACATACATACCCATGGCCCGCCAGATGTTCTGCGGTGGAAGAGGCATACGCCCATATGCTCTCCGACTCTGAGAGCTCTAGTGAGGATGAGGATGACCCCACGTTCCTCTTGTCATCCGCATCCTCCTCCTCATCATCTGATGACGATGAGCCCCGCAAGGCGACGGAGACGCCGCCAGGCGATGCCAAGGGCCCCACATGCTGGGGACCCTGTGGCCCACACTAGTACGAGCAGCCCTGGGCTCATACTGGTTTCCCGGCCCACCAAATTAGGCCACCGTAGTCCCTACCGGTGAACTTAGCTGGTATTCCCCAGTGAATTTTTGAGCCCGAGATTCCGGATTTTGTTGGCAATCCAGGAATCCAGATTCCCTACAGTGGGCTTCACTGAAATTGACTTTTTAGTTTTTTTCAGTGACCCATTTGTGAATCTGATGGTGTAGCAGACGAATCTGTATGCCCAACAGTTCATTGCTCAGCACCCGGGCTCCTTTTTGGCTAGACCCGGTGGCTGGACGATAGTCAGTGCAGCCGAGATGAGGACGCTTTGGGGCCTCGTGCTGCACATGGGTCTAATGCAAAAACCGAGTGTCAGGCAATACTGGAGTGGGGACGTCCTGTACCAGACCCCACTGTACAGTATGGCCATGACACGCCCCAGATTTGAGGCCATCCGGAAATGCCTGCATTATGCAGATAATGCAGCATGTCCCCCCAAGGTGATCCTGCCTATGACCGCTCTGTATAAGATACGGCCGGTCATCGATCACTTTGGGGCCAAATTTAAGCAGGCCTACGTACCTGGAAGGGAGGTCACGGTTGATGAGTCTCTCATTGCTTTCAAGGGAAAACTAAGCTGGGCGAGGTATAACGTTAAAATGTACAAAATTTGTGAGAGTACCTCAGGGTACACTTACAAATTTTGTGTGTACGAGGGGCGAGATTCCCATATTAAACCCCAGAATGTCCCACCACTCTGGGTGTTAGCGGGAAACTCGTGTGGGACCTTATGCACCCACTGCGAGATAAGGGTTACCACTTGTACGTGGATAACTTTATATACTAGCATTCCCTTGTTCAGGTCCCTTGCCGCCAGATCCATGTCCGCTTGTGGGACTGTGCGTCTCTGTGCGAGTACCACGGCAACGGTCCTCAAGCCCGATTGTATCGTCGACTACAATCGGTATATGGGAGGAGTTGATCTATCTGATCAAGTCCTCAAACCATATAATGCCATGCGGAAAATCCGGGCATGGTACAAGAAAGTTGCGGTCTACTTGGTACAGGTTGCCTTGTACAGCGCTTTTGTACTATCCGAAGCGCTGGCACCACAGGGACATTCCTCCAATGCTATGAGGCAGTCCTCAAGGACCTGATCTTTTCAGACTGGGAAAGAGCAGGCCGGAGTACCTCGGAAGTGGAGGCGCCCGATAGTCCCTGGCCAACACTTTCCAGGTAAGGTCCCTCATACTGGAAAGAAGGACGAACCAAAAAGATGCAGAGTGTGTCACAAGAGGGGATACGGAAGGACACCACCACTAATGTGACACTTGCCCCGATCATCCGGGCCTCTGCGTTATCAATTGCTTCAGGAGTATCACACTTCCATGGAGTACTACATTTTTATAATCCCCAACAGTCCCCTAGAGAACATAAAAAATATAGCTCTCAGACTTTGGAGACACGGAAACAATTTTTTCCCCAAAAATATTAGTTTTAGTTCAGGCATCCTCAAACTGCGGCCCTTCAGATGTTGTAAAACTACAACTCCCAGCATGCCCAGACAACCTACAGCTATCAGCAGGGCATGGTGGGAATTGTAGTTTTACAACATCTGGAGGGCCGCAGCTTGAGGATGCCTGCTAGTGTCTCCAAAGTCTGAGAGCCATACATATTGGGCATCGCAAAATCCGTAAAAATCTTCTCTATAAAAATACCCCATAAACTAGCCCCTCGATAAACGCCGTCAAAAAATCTAATAAAACGATGTAAAAAAGTCATTTTTATTGTCACCTTGGATCCCAAAATGTGTAATGAAAAGCCATTAAAAAGTCATATGCACCCCAAATAGTGCCAATCAAACCACCATCTCATCCCGCAGAAATGAGCACCTACATTAGATAGTCGCCCAACAAAAAAACAACTGTAGCTCCCAGGCTATGGAGATACTAAAATATATTTTTTTGTTCCTCAAATGATAATATAGTGTAAAATCTAAACAAATTATATAAAGTAGACATATTAGGTATCGCGCGTCCGTAAGAATCTGCCCTATAAAAATAACATTTAACCAAACCCCCGGATGAACAGCGTTAAAAATTGAAAATAAAAAAGTGTAAAAAGCCATTTTTGTCACCTAACATCAAAAAAAGAGTGTAATAGCGAGCGATCAAAAGTCATAGGCACCCATAAATAGTGCCAATAAAACCACCATCTCATCCCGCATAAAATGAGCTCCCTGAATTAGATAGTCGCCCAACAAAAAAATAACTGTAGCTCCGAGGCTATGGAGATACTAAAATAATTTTTTGTTCCTCAAATGATAATATAGTGTAAAATCTAAACAAATTATATAAAGTAGATATATTATTTATCGCTGCGTCCGTAAGAATCTGCCCTATAAAAATAACATTTAACCCAACCCCCTTGGATGAACAGCGTTAAAGAAAAAAAAAAGTGTAAAAAAATGCAGTTTTTTATCACCTAACATCAAAAAAAGTGTAATACCGAGCGATCAAAAAGTCATATGCACCCCCAAATAGTGCCAATAAAACCGCCATCTCATCCCGCAAAAAATCAGTCCCTACATTAGACAGTCACCCAACCAAAAAAAAACATGTAGCTCCCAGGCTATGGAGATACTAAAATTATTTAATTTTTGTTCCTCAAATGATAATATAGTGTAAAATCTAAACAAATTATATTAAGTAGACATATTAGGTATCGCCACGTCCGTAACAATCTGCCCTATAAAAATAACATTTGACCCAACCCCTCGGATGAACAGTGTTAAAAAAAACATGTAAAACACACCAATTTTTGGCAAAATTTCCATTTGAATCCATTTTTCCGGTAATAAAGCAAGGGTTAACAGCCAAACAAAACTAAAAATGTATTGCCCTGATTCTGTAGTTTGCAGAAACACCCCATATGTGGTCAGTAAATGGCTATATAGCCACACGGCAGGGCATAGAACGAAGGGAACGCCATATGGTTTCTGGAAGGCAGATTTTGATGGACTGGTTTATTTACACCATGTCCCATTAGAAGCCCCCTGATGTAGCCTAGACTAGAAACTCCAAAAAAGTGACCCCATCTAAGAAACTACACTCCTCAAGGTATTCAAAATTACTTTACAAAATTGTTAACCCTTTTGGTGTTCCACAAAACTTAATGGCGAATGTAGAAACTCAAAAATCATATTTACCCTAAAATAGTCCCAAAACAACAACCACCTTATCCCGTAGTTTCCAAGATGGGGCCACTTTTATGGAGTTTCTACTCTAGGGGATTGCAGCAGGGAGATTGAAGAGTACATGGTGTAAATAAAACCAGTCCAGCAAAATCTGCCTTCCAAAACCATATGGCGTTCCACGTCTTCTATGCCCTGCCGTTTAGCCAAATAGTAGTTTACGACCCTTATGGTGTTCTGTCAAGCGATCAGGCAACCCTATTGAGGATTTTGTTTGGCTCCATTTACCAGTAATAAAGTAAGGGTTTAAAATGGAAAATTTCTCCAAAAATCAAAATTCCAAAATTGTTTCTCCATCTACCATTAACTCTGTGTGGAACACCTAAAGGGTTAACAAAGTTTGTAAACCCAGTTTTGAATACCTTAAGGGGTGTACTTTCTTAGATGGAGTCACTTTTTTTGGAATTTCTATTCTAGGGGTGCAACGGGGACTTGAAATGGGACATGGTATAAACAAAAAGAGTCCTGCAAAATCTGCCTTCCAAAACCCATATGGCGCTCCCTCCTTCTGCGCCCTGCCGTTTGGCCAAACAGTAGTTTAGGACCACATATGGGGTGTTTCTGAAACTACAGAATCAGAGCAACCCATATTGAGTTTTGTTTGGCAGTTAACGCTTACTTTATTGTTGGAAAAAATGGATTAAAATGGAAAATTTTCCAAAAAATTGAAATTCCAAAATTGTTTCTCCATCTGCCATTAACTCTTGTGGAGCACCTAAAGGGTAAACAAAGTTTGTAAACCCATTTTTGAATACCTTGCAGGAGTGTAAATTCTTAGATGGAGTCACTTTTTTGGAATTTTTATTCTAGGGGTGCTGCGGGGGCGTGAATGGGGACATGGTATAAACAAAACCAGTCCAAACAGTAGTTTAGGACCACATATGGGGTATTTGTGCAAACCTACAGTATCAGGGCAACCCATATTGAGTTTTGCTTGGCACTTAACCCTTGCTTTGTTCCTGGAAAAATGTATTATATTGGAAGAACTTTCCCCCAAAAAAATCAGAAATTCTTAAATTTTATGTCCATTTGCCATGAACTCTTGTGGAGACCTAAGGGTTAACAAAGTTTGTAAATTCAGTTTTGAATACCTTGATGGGTGTAGTTTCTAAAATGGGGTCATTTTGGGTGGTTTCTATAACGTAAGCCTCAGAAAGTGACTTCAGACCTGGACTGGTCCATAAAAAGTGGGATTTGGAAAATTTCTGAAAAATGTAAAAATTTGCTTCTAAACTTCTAAGCTTTGTAACATCCCCAAAAAATAAAATGCCATTCCCACAATGATACAAACATGAAGTAGACATATGGGGAATGTAAAGTCATCACAATTTTTGGAGGTATTACTATGTATTACAGAAGTAGAGAAACTGAAACTTTGAAATTTGCAAATTTTTCCAAATATTTGGTAAATTTGGTATTTTTTATGCAACAAATTTTACTTTTTTGACCCAATTTTAGCAGTCATGAAGTACAATATGTGACGAAAAAACTATCTCAGAACGGCCTGGGTAAGTAGAGGCGTTTTAAAGTTATTCACACATAAAGTGACACTGGTCAGATTTTCAAAACATGGCCAAGTCCTTAAGGTGAAATAGGGCTGAGTCCTTAAGGGGTTAAAGGACAGTTTTCCACTACCCATGTTCAGGAAAAGCATATAAGATTAAGGGATATTACACATGTGATACTTCAATGTGATCTGTTGATAAAGTGCCCTGATGTATATAGGAGAAACCATGCAAACCATGAAAGATCATATCCAATAAACATAAATCAACGACTCACTGCAAGAACAACCTTTTATTAACAATATCCTTCTATTTTCACACAATCATGCTATCTCACAGTTGAAATATGAAATAATAGAGCAGGTCCAACAACCAAGGAGAAGGAGTGACATTAAAAAATTGTTGCTTAAAAAAGAAGCATTTTGTATCCACACATTGGACACACTACAGCCAAAAGGCCTGACCAGGACTCTGAGATTATGTGTCTCAGTAATTAATAAGGTTCTATATGTTACAGACCGCATCGCAGCACTGACACTCATGGATATTACCGTATTTTTCGGCCCTATAAGATGCACCGCCCATAAGATACACCTAGGTTTTTGAGGAGGAAAATAAGAAAAAATATTTTTAACCAAAATGTGTGCTTTTGGTGGGTTTTGAACTAATGGTGGCCTATGGATGGCATTGTTATGGGGTATCTGTGGATGGCACTGTTATGGGGGATCTGTGGATGGCACTGTTATGGGGGGATCTGTGGATGGCACTGGTATGGGGGGATCTGTGGATGGCACTGTTATGGGGGAGCTGTGGATGGCACTGTTATGGGGTGGGGGATCTGTGGATGGCACTGTTATGGGGATCTTTGGATGGCACTGTTATGGGGGATCTGTGGATGGCACTGTTATGGGGTGGGGAGGATCTGTGGATGACACTGTTATGGGGGAGCTGTGGATGGCACTGTTATGGGGTGGGGGGATCTGTGGATGGCACTGTTATGGGGATCTGTGGATGGCACTGTTATGGGGGATCTGTGGATGGCACCGTTATGGGGATCTGTGGATGGCACTGTTTGAGGTGGGATCTGTGGATGGCACTCTGTTATGGGGGGCTGGGGATGGCACTGTATTGGGGAAAGCTGTTGATGGCACTGTTATGGGGTGGGGTGATCTGTGGATGGCACTGTTACAGGGTGGGATCTGTGATGACACTGCTATATATTTGTGTCATCCACTGATCCTTTACTCCCATAATAGTGCCATCCACAGATCCCCACCCTATAATATTATTAGGAAGTATTATTAGAAGTTAAAATGAACCCTGGATTTTAGAACCAGCATAACTTGCATTCATTAAAAAGGAGCCTATCACTCTTTACAATTCCTTTATTAACCATGCATGACCATTTTTTCCTAGCCCCTATATGGGATAAGGATGGCAATGACAGCAAAGACCGCTCTGCTGTATTGGGTTGATTAGTGGACCCTCATTACCTAAGACCTACCATAACTGCTATGAGAAAATGGTCCCTCAGTAAACAGGACAAGCATGAAAATAATATTTAATAGCTTACTTCTTGGCTGGATTACTAGTACTAGAGGTTAAAGGGTCGTCTCACTTCAGCAAGTGGCATTTATTATGAGATAAAGTTAATACAAAGCACTTACTAATGTATAGTGATTATCCATATTGCCTCCTTTGCTAACTGGATTCATTTTCCATCACATTATATGTGCAATCCCTCAGCAGTGGTCGTGCTTGCACACTAAAGGACAAAGCATCGGCCTCTCTGGTGGCCGGGACTGTGGGAGGTCAGTACATAGGTCAGTGCTTTTTCTTATAGTGTGTAGCTACGACCACCGCTGCTGGATTGCAGGGTGGTCATAACCATGGAAAGCGAGCAGTGTATAATGTGATGGAAAAATGAATCCAGCCAGCAAAGGAGGCAATATGGACAATCACAATACATTAGTAAGTGCTTTGTAGTAACTTGCTTTACATAATAAATGCCACCTGCTGAAGTAAGACAGCTCCTCTAAAGGGTTATTCCCATTTGCGTCTTTCATACTTACCTGCTCCCGGTGCGCCAGCCCACTTCTTAGCTTCGGCAGGGGCGGGATCCTTCTTGATTGAAGTCTTCTCCCTGCTGGGCCGCGGCTGGACTGAGCAGCGCGACATCACCGCGATGCGCCTGGTGACTTCTTCCTGGCAAGTATACTATACTGGTCAGGAGAAGTCATCATACTGCGCATGTGGCGCTTGGTGATGCGCTTGCGAGGAGAAAAGAAGTCGTCTGTGCAAGCGCGCCACCGCAATTCCGGAGAAGAGCGGTGGCCGTAACCAGGGAGACGGAAGACAACAATCAGGTAAGTATATGTTAATTATCTTCTAAGGGTGGGAATTAGTTAATTAATTATATTTAGAGGGATCGATCACTGTTAAAATCATTAACAGATTTAGCAGTGATCGATGAAATGCGGAATACCCCTTTAAGGTCATAAGCCTGCAGCAATCTCCATGACAGCACTTTTTTTCTTTGTCCGCAAGTGCTTTCTGCCACATCAGAAGTGACCCTAACTGCAACAGCTTAACCTAACTAAGGCAGAAGTCAGACTTTTGCATGTGGTATATAAGTTACAAATTTAGAAAGTGTGAATATGATTATTGTATGTGGCAGGATACATGAACATATAACCAGAAATGATGATGATGTGCCTTTCATGTTGTCTTTAGGGCGCAATATTAATATATAATATAATTCATAAAGTAGGCTCTCCCGCTGATACATCGCAGTCTGCGATGCAGTGGCATCGCAGACATCGATGTAAAATGGCAGCATTCGCCCCATAAGACTCAGGGCATTTTCCCCCACTTTTGGGGAGAAGTGCGTCTTATGTGGCGAAAAATACGGTATTATTTTCTCGCCCCATAAGCGCACTTCCAAAGATTGTTGTATCCTTTATAACAGTGTTTATTTTTGTTTTACTTTCTGTTTATTAACGAGTTGATGATGTCACTTGCATGTGACTTAATTATTTTGCCTATAAATGAAAACTACCTGGTCATTTGTGATATCAGTTAAGGAGAGACTGGACAGGGCAAAACGTTAAAGTAAAGAATACATCTTGCTGAATTGAGAAAATGTTAGCTGGTATTACTTTTATATTGTTTGCTGAGGAACACCCCTTCCCATGCAGCATGACCTATGGATTGAGTGCTGCTGAATTCCTAATGCAGTAGTCAGACCACAAGCAGGGCAGCTAATTTAATCACTCCCTTTGCAGAGCAGGCGGAGGAAAGGCAGTCTTTGTTGACACCCACAAATATTCATGAGAAAAACCTCAGAGATTGTTGTTACACGCCCCACAGCTCTGCAACTGCATGATCAAACAAAGGAGCTAGAACAGAAATAGGAAATGAGTAAATATAATTTTTTTTTGCCTAAAACTTGCTTAGCTTATGTATATATTGCTGACCATCAGACTTACAGTATTTTTTTATTTTTTTTAAATAGCTGGGGCAACCCCTTTAACAGGAGCAGAATGGTTGCCTTTATTTATACATACATAGTAGCATCAGAACTAACACTGGCTTCGTTCAGCACAAGTGTCTAAAAATTATTCCTTAACAGGGTCATATTCCTGCCTGTATTTATACACAGAAATGGTAGTCAGAGCGTGTTTTTAATTTTTTTTTTTTAGAGCAGCAACAGTACAGTGTGGATGTGGAGCGGGTGATGTCTAAAGTGTGTAGGGGTAATAGTGGCATGTGGCAGCAATAGTAGTGACAGCACAGCATAGAACAGACAAGGCAGTAGCTGTGTGTGTGGCTATTCCGATGTAGTAGTAGTGGCAGCTGTGTAGAGGTAATGGTAGTGGCAGTAGAAGAGTAGTAGCTGTGGTGGTGGTGGCAGCAGCAGCCATACTAATCACGGAACATGATGGTAAGCAGGCAGAAAGCAGCAGTGGCATGATAGGACCAGCGATCAATAGCCACCGTTAACAATTGCAGATTAATTTATCGGCCTCAGCAGGGAAAATTTCATGCTAATTTATTTTAACACCAGTGATATTTTATACAGTTTGTCTGGGTCACACTGAAAATCCTCTCTAAGGGTACTTTCACACTTGCGTTGGTGCGGATCCGTCTGTTTATTTGCACAGGCGGATCCGCACCTCTATGCAAGCGTTTGTATCCGTTCAGAACGGATCCGTTTGCATTAGGTTTAAAGAAAAATGACAAAGTCCAAAAGCGGATCCGTTTTGAATTACATTGAAAGTCAATAGAGCGGATCCGTTTTCAAATGCACCATATTGTGTCATTGACAGCGGATCCGTCCCCATTGACTTACATTGTAAAAAAATGGATCCGTTAGGCTCCGCCTCTTCAGGCGGACACCAAAAATGCTGCATGCTGCGTTTTGGTGTCCGCCTCAAACGGAATAGAGGCAGAGCGGGCCGAACTGATGCATTCTGAGCGGATCCTTATCCATTCAGAATGCATTGAGACTAACTGATCCGTTTTGGACCGTTTGTGAGAGCCCTGAAACGGATCTCACAGCGGAATCCAAAGCGCTAGTGTGAAAGTACCCTTAGATGACACTGCTGCGGTATTATCTCCGTCTAAAATTCCGGAACACATGACGGAATGCCGGATCGGCATTAATTCCCATTTACTGCATGCGCAGACCTTTAAAACTGTGGAGAAAAAAATAAAGACGGATCCGTCTTTCCGTCTAACGGAGAGATGGATCCGCGCATCTAATGCATTTGTGAGACGGATGCGCATCCGTATCCGTCTCCAAATGCTTTCAGTTGTCATGCGGTATGACAGATCCGACAGGTAGTTTCGGCGATGGAACTACCTGCCGGATCCTCACACCGCAAGTGTGAAAGTAGCCTAAGTTTGCTGATTTACATCAGCCTGGCGCGGCACATGAAAAAGCGACTCCATCATGTTCATGAGACTGAACTGGCTGCTGCAGCTTCTGTGGCTTGATAATCATCATCATTATCAGCATTGTCCTTCTACACAAGCGACTTCTCCTGCTCCTCCTCAGTGGTAGCTCCTTATCCTCATACTCCTCCTCCACTTCTCTCTCAATGAGACATTGTTCATGTGGGTCCCCAACAGCTACAGGGCAGCTAGCAAGATGCAGAAGCTGTTCTTCCACCATCCCTTGTTGCATCAGAATGAGCATCTGCTCTAAGATAAATATAAAGAGGATGACATTGTTGATGCTGCAACACTGACAAATCTAGTGGCTTCTTTGAAGGACCTCAGTATGCAATACATGACTTTGATGATCTGCCACTGCCTGACCTCAAAACAAGGTAGACAACGAATTAGTCGGCACTCCTAGTCGATGTGGTGGTAAAGGATTCAAAAGGATTCAATAGGACCAAGTGTGTCATTACACGGCACTGAAATGATTAAATTCAGCAACAGTGATTTATTGGTTCTATCCATGGGAACCAATAAATCACTTTTTGCTGAATTTAATAATTTCAGTGCTGTGGTATTGACGCTACTTGACCTCAAAACAACATATGATCTGATATCTGTTGTAGTGTCTGGTGCATACAAAATCATTCACCACTTGACGCTGTTTGTACAAACTCCAGCACATGCAATGATGGAATTCCAGCGGAATTAGAACATTGCGGATCAAGTGGTGCAATGGCAGACAAGTCCAGGAGGCGTTATTTGACACATAAGAATGGCTGAAATGAGAGGACATGGCAAGCACCCTCTGCACAACTAAATCACGTGAGCCATGCAGGAGCATGTGTTCTTTCCTCCAAATGCAATCGAAAAGAGCTGCCTATGTTCTCCACGATATGACAGAACAAAGCAAGGATGGCTGCCTAAAGGCATTAGAATCCACAAAGTAGTATTGCAGTGACTGCAGCACCAGCAAATTGGCTAGGTTACAGTCAAAATGGAAGCAATTTTTGTTTATGATTGCATTCTACTCATTTTTGGCTAAAAATCTAATTTTCAATTGGCCTTGATTTAAAATATTGAGCAGTTCTGTCACAAAGGGTTAACTGTTTTTCTATCTGTGTGAATCCTACTTTCACATGGTTATCCTAATTACTCTTCTCTCTAAACTACTGAGAGGTCATAAACACTTACCGTATTTTTGTTTTATAAGACACACTTTTTCCCCCAAAAGTGTCGAGAATGGTCATTATGGAAGCACTTACTAGTACGCATTAGTTGCCGAGGGCGGGAAAGAAGCGATGCAAGTGCTTCCGATACTTCCCTCCCTGGTCTTCTTGCTGGGAGCCGCATGGGAGCGCATCATCGGACCCGCATCATCGGACCCGGACTGGAGCTTGCAGCGCACAAGAGGTAAGAGAAATTTTTATTTTAGTCTGATGGGGGTCTGAAAGAAAAGGGCGGATCTGAGGTCTGATGGGGTCTAAAAGAAAAGGGCTGATCTGAGGTCTGATGGGGTCTAAAAGAAAAAGGCTGATCCGAGGTCTGATGGGAGGTCTGAAAGAAAAGGGCTGTTCTGAGGTCTGTTGGGGGTCTGACATGGAGGGCTGATATGGCCGTCTGATGTGATGTTCTGATTTTTATGGGGGTCTGATCTGAGGATCTGATATGAGGTCTGCTGAGAATATTTTTTTTTTATTTTTCTCCTAAAATCTGGGGTGTGTCTTATCATTGGGTGCATCTTATAAAGCGAAAAAAAGGTATTTAAGATAGGGACTGAGCTATAATGAGTGTTTATAATGTCACAGAGCAGAAATAAGGAGCCGTAAGCTCCCCAACTGACAGAGAATCCAGAGGCTGCTACAAGAGGATCTCAGCTATGTTCAGAAAAAAAAGGACTCCATATTTTTAATAAAGACTAATTGAAAAAGGATTTAGCTCAAAATGAGTACAATGCAATAATAAAAAAATGGTCCCCAAAGGTGTACATAGCCTTTAACCACGCCAGGACCTCCTAGCGCACGGATGCATTCGGCGGGCGGGTTATTCTGGGTGGACACATTGGCGCATCATCTCGTGAGAGGCGAGATTTCCTGTGAACGACGCCGCGCTCACAGGAATCGCCGGGAGGAAGGTAAACTACAGCCTGCCAGTGCTGATCATGCGCTGGCAGGCTGTAGTAGTTAACAATCAGACGCTGTTTGTTAACAGCTGCCTGATATGCCTGCTGCCTGCTCTCTGGTGGTCCCTTTGCTTGGGACCACCAGAGGAAACATATGTAAGTGCACCAATCACCACACAGACCCCCCCATCCACCCCCCCATCACTGATTAACCCCTGATTAACCCCTGATCACCCCATGTCACCCCTGATCACCCCCTGTCACTAATCACCCCCTGTAGGCTTATTCAGACGTCCATTATGTGTTTTGGCGGATCAGCGGATCCACAAACACGGACACTGGCAATGTGCTTTCCGCATTTTGCGGATCTGCACATTGCCAGAACTATATAGAAAATGCCTTTTCTTGTCTGCAATTGCAGACAAGAATAGGACATGCTCTATCTTTTATGGAGCTGCGGCCGGATGTTTGGGGGCCGAAACCCGAAGTTCGCGGCCGCAGCTCCACAAATGCTGATGCAGCGAGCACATAGTGTGCTCTCCGCATCACCGCCGGCCCCATTCACACGAATGGGTCCGCATCTATTCCGCAGAATCGCGGAATAGATGCGGACATTTTTGCGGACGGTGAATGGGGCCTTATTTATTTTTTTTTTTTGCACATTTTTTGGCAGAGAGTTTTTCATCCACATTGATTGATGCGAATGAAGAAATCTGTGCCGTTCATTTTTTTTTCAGCCCAGAGGCTGAATGAAAAATCTCATTAACCGTATGCTCAATATAAGGAGAATAGCAGAAACTCCTCATGCTGGCCATACATGTAATGATTCGGAGACCCTCAAATGCCAGGGCAGTATAAATACCTCACATGTGACCCCATTTTAGAAAGTAGACACCCCAAGGTATTCCGTGAGGGGTATGGTGAGTTCATGTAAAATTTTATTTTTGTCAC
>JAKVIS010003408.1:0-17520 GCA_033119425.1 Bufotes viridis
TAGTCTTGAAGGTCCTGCCGGTGGTTTAGGACCGCTGTTTGAGGTGACAGGTTCCCTTAAACTTTTTTTTTTTAACATTGTCAAAACTGATCAGTTTTGAACTCCTCTGAAAGTCCATGGAGGACGGATCCATTTTCTATTGTGGCAGAATGTGCCAGAGAAAATGGATCCCTCCCTATTGACTTACATTGGGGGTCATGACGGATCAGTTTTGCTCCGCATCCCAGGGTGGAAAGAAAACCGCAGCCTGCTGTGGTATTTTTTTCTCCATCCAAAAAACGTTCACATACTGAACAGAAGACATCCTGATGCATCCTGAACGGATTTCTCTCCATTCAGAATGCATGGGGATAATCCTGATCAGTTTTTTTCCGGCATAGAGCCCTGACGACAGAATGCCGGAAAAGAAAAACGCCGTTGTAAAGGTACCCTTAATCAGTTTGGGTCACTTCTGTCAGAGATCAGTTATTTTTGACGGGAGAAAAAGACCGGCATGCAGACGAAAGTGATGCAAACTTATCATAACTGATGCTCAAAAAAAGACAGATCAGTTATCTCCTTAGTGCAAACTGATGCTCAAAATAACTGATCCGTTTTTTTTCTTCTGAAGAATCAGAATACTGCCACCACTTCCTTGTATTGTATGGGTGTTAGCCAGGGGCAATGTTGAGAACCGGCTGTTGGGGAGCTGGCTCATTTTGTTCATGTCTTTTGTGACTGTTACTCTTTTTACTTTGTATGTTATCTTTTGTTATTCATTATATCTATTTAATCTTTTACCATGGTCTAGTAAACTTTTACGTACTTCTCAGAATCTCATAGTAATACAATAGTTTAGAGTCATGGGGGGCAGCTGCATTGTGCATGTGTTGCATTGTTGTTGTTTTTTTGTTCGTTTTTTTACATTTTATGCCTCCCCCCAGAAAACAACTTTAAATGGTTGGGAAACCCTGGCTATAGAAACGTAGATTTATAACCTTAGAGTATTATAAAGCTGCAGTCAGGAAGATGCATGTAGCGGTTTGCTCTGGACATCAGCTTTGTGCATTGGCGCATTCCATTGCTGGTGGCTCCTGTCAGCAGTGCAAGGCTTGGTGTTGGGATTGATGACCACAAGACTGCCCCCTGGCAGTGAGATGTACACTCTTCACCTCAAAGACAACGTTTTCATTGAGCTTATGTTCTTCCAAGATTTGCTTTTAATACTCATAATTACTATACTTATACTACAAAAATATTTTTGGGTAAAACGGCCTGAAAATAGAAATGACTGATAAGTTAGTTTCTTCGACTCGAAACCTGGATTGGCATGATGCTGCCTGTTTTGTATATCTGAATACTTTTCTTACCAACCACAGTTTTTAGTGGAATTGTCAGGCGGCTTTTACCTAGCACTAAACCGATCAAGACCACAGATATCTTATTATGTAGAAAAATATCTTTATTAGAAAAATACTTGTGCAACAGCACAATAAACAGGAGTAAAGTGCAGGAGAGTAAGTAGATGTTACAAATGACACACCTGATACAGGGAAAATTATTTTGGCTGGGGAACAAGACACTGCAAATCACATTGAATCAGTTGTATCAGATTATATGCAGTAATTATATACAATAGTACAAAGCTACATCTATGGGTATATATATTCTTTGTATGTACAGATCTAAACTGTCTCAGATGTCTAACCATGGAAGTTTGGCCATGGCAGGGATCGCATGAAAAGCCCAATCCAAAGATATGGAATGATAAGCAATGTCATGCGATAATCGCAGCCAGGCCCAAACAGTATTTGCCAGAATAATGAGAATGTATACATAGATAGTTGGATCAGACAGTAATAAGTCTAGAGATCAACAGTTGGAAGACCTATGCACAATTACAAATAACAATACCAGGACATACCCATAATAGCGCAGTGTGAACAGACCCCAGTCAAACAGCCACCTCGACACGTGTTTCACCACCAGGCTTCGTCAGGCTTTTACCTAGCAACCAGTCTGTCTCCGAATATTCATAAAACTATCCTGTAACTGACCAGCGACAGATCAAGGAGTTTGCCTGGAGTTATAGGTCATGTTTCTTCTCTCACTGCAACTTTAAAAATATTTTTGAGAAAAAAATGTATGTAGAAATTCCTTAAATTAATGTTATTTTCTGTAACTTTGTAACTAAATTTGCTTGTAATATGTCTTACTATGCTTTTACCAGGTATCAAGAACTCTCTCATTTTAACTGAAATTGGTCCTAAACGTGATCCAGCGACTTTAAAATTGTTCTTGGGCAATATGGAGAGATTACTGACTTTTCAAGCCCATGGGTAAGTAGTTGTCCAAACACTGCTGTCTTTTAAAATGTCAATAGGTTGCCCAAATTTAACTTGCAATTGTCATGAAATGTGAACACCTACTTAGAGCATACCCATAGTTTCAAGGAAGTGTTCAAATTTGACGGAGACATTCCTGGGAAACCCTTCCTGTGTGGGTGAGCATTATCCTGCTAAAAAATGCCAGTTGGAAGCCTTGCCATGAGAGGGAACACATGTGACCACCATAGGCTGTCCTGCACGTATTGCTGAGCTGTTAGTCCCTCAGATAACTACTAAGGGTCCATTCACACGTCCGTAAGTGTTTTGCTGATCCGCAAATTGCGGATCCGTAAAAAACGGACATCGGCAATGTGCGATCCGCAATTTGTGGACTGCACATTGCCAGCACTATAATAGAAAATGCCTTTTCTTGTCCGCAATTGCGGACAAGAATAGGACATGTTTTATATTTTTCAGGAACAGAATTGCGGATCCTGAAAAAACGGATCCCGAAAAACGGATGTGCATCCTGGAAAAACGGATGCGGATCCCGAAAATGCGGATCTGCATCAGTTTCAGCCCCATTGAAAATAAATGGGTCCTGAAATTGCGGAACAGATGCGGACACAAATTACGGACGTGTGAATGGAGCCTAAGGGTGACCGACAGACCCTATGCAGGCGCTCCCCAGATCATCACACCAGCAGTTTGAGCAGTGCATTGCTCCACAACAAAGGCAGGAGTGAAGTGCTCCTCACAAGGTCTCATCTCGAACCTGACCATTCATCGCTAAAGATATGGTTTGTCCATAGCAGTCCAAGTTTCTTGTTTACCACGCTACTACATACAAAGACGATGGTGGCTGGTTGTCAATGGCAGGACAATTCGCCTTAGTTCACCGATCTCATTTAAAACTTAACATTTATTTTTACTCGGGGTAAAAAGATAAATCTAAACCTAAAGGGCCTCTTAAGTTAGCTATTTTCTCAAATCAGATCTAAATAGATGGAAAAGGGTATTTAGAAAGCCACAGGATAGGGATAGTGAGGGACACAAGTGCTGGGTCTCTGACCCTATCAGACCTTCAGCTGCCTTCTAATGGCCTTCTTAGGCTGGGTTCACACTTGAGCGTATTTGATACGCGGGTTTTCGGAAATAGGAAACGCGCATCGTACACGCGTTCGTGTGATTGACCACTCTGGCGTCAATCACAATACGCGCGACAAAACGCCCCAAAGAAGCTCCTGTACTTCTTTGGGCGTAGGGCGTTTTACAGCGCGTTCGTACACGCTGTAAAACGCTCAGGTGAGAACCATGCCCATAGGGAAACATGGGTTTTCGCCTGTTGAGTGTTTTAGTGACTGACTACTGTGGTGTCAATCACAAAACGCGCGACAAACGCCCAAAAAAAAGCTCAAGTACTTGATTATGCGTTGGGCGTTTTACAGCGCGTTCAAACGCGCTGTAAAACGCTCAAGTGTGAACCACTCCCATAGGAAAGCATTGGCTTTCATGTCTTGAGCGTTTTACAGCGCGTTTGAACGCGCTGTAAAACGCTCAGGTGTGAACCCAGGGTTACAGCGCGTAGGAACGCGCTGTAAAACGCTTAAGTGTGAACCCAGCCTTAATGTCCCTAAAAATGGCCCTCTCCAAAGATAACACAGTGACTGCCCAGCTTTGCCTGACATCGAATCAAGTCTGCACATAAATTCCAACGCGTTTCTTTAGTTTACTTCCAATTCATCAGGGGACCGGTGTAAACATCCATTATAGTCAAAGTTGATCTCATTAAAAACAAAGCCCGGATTAACTGCTTGAACCAATCACTTGGCTGTTAGTAGTTTCCTGCTCGGCTTCTTCACATAGCCAGGCATCCTGCGTGTAGTTATGCCTCCATGAAAGACGTCCACGCTTGGCAACGTCAAGTGGCGCCTCCTCCATATGGCAATGGCAGTTGAAGGGTCTGATGGGGTCAGAGCGATCGGTAAACTTAGGTAAATTGTTTGATCATATATAGTACCGATATCTTATTCGGCTCTGACCCTAGTAATTGGGACGCGTATATTTGTGTTGTCAATGACAGTACATATAATGGGTGCTATGACACCAAGTTTCTGTCTAAGTGCCTGGAAACGGTCTGGGCAGAGTTGTGTGTAATGAAGGGTCTGGAAGGTGGATAAACTGTGGGAGCTGCTCATGCTTGTTGACAGATCGAATGATCCTCTCTACTGGTCACCTGTCTGGACCGTCTAGACCTTGATTGCCACATGTGCGCTTAACCACTGCTCCCAACACCACCTAGGTCAGAACGGCCTAGAAGGCAGGCAGTTCCCCCAAATGACCATACTGCTTCTCTCAATCCAATGATGCGCCCCCGTTCAGAGTCTGTCAACTGAGCAAGGTGTCCGAGTGTTGAAAAGTCACATCTAGCAGTCAATGAACTCTCCCTACCCAAAAAGAGCCTCTGAGAGCCTTTTCATAGGACAGTGGGGGGAGCTGTTTTATGCCCTCGTGACAATTTATGTATCTACCTGAGACATAACTGTATGCCAAGTTTTGCAGCAATCTAACCATTCTATATGGGTGAATTTTTTATTTATTTGTCAGCGAGTGTATGTATACATATATATCTGACCATTATATGACTTGTATCTGGCATTTTTTTTTTATTTTTTTTTTTCCTGTCTGCAGGCTACTGCTGTAGTTCGCTATTGATCCTGAGCTGGTGGGTGTAGACCACCTAGTATCTTGTCCTCCCATAGACTATTCATGGAAACGCTCTTGCTCACAGTCTCCATTTAGGACATAAGTACTAAGCAGTAGAAATGTGACTAAGGCCTCTCGCACATGAACATTGTGTGCCCGTGGCATACGGCAGGTCCGCTATACATGGGCACTGGCCTGTGTGCACTCCGCATCACTGATGCGGACCCATTCACTTGAATAGGTCCACAATCACGGAGATGCAGATCGGAAGCACTACGGAGTAGTGTTTTCTGTCCGTGCCTCTGCACCGCAAAAAAAAATAGAACTATGGGATTATGTAATCTTGGTTTAAGCAAGGTGGGTTTATCACAAATTTCAGAGAGAACATTAATTTAGTAGGGTGGCTGTACGAAATGTCTGATGCCTGGAGAATAAACCATATTTCTCTTGATCAGATATGTTACATAGTTTCTTGTATGTACCTGTACTACTAAGGGTCCATTCACACGTCCGTAAGTGTTTGCGGATCCGCAAAACACTGACACCGGCAATGTGTGTTCCGCAATTTGCCGACCGCACGTTGCCGGCACTATAATAGAAAATGCCTAATCTTGTCCACAATTGTGGACAAGAATAGGACATGTTCTATTTTTTTTGCCGGAAACGGAAGTGCGGATGCGGGCAGCACATAGTGTGCTGTCCGCATCTTTTCGGTCCCCATTGGAAATAAATGGGTCTGCACCCGTTCCGAAAAATTGTAGAATGGATGCGGACCCATTTTGCGGAGGTGTGAATGGAGCCTTATGCCGAGCTGTATGAAACTACAATGCCTGTTTGAAACCCTTGAACCCTAAACGCACTCCTCACCCATGATGCTTCTCGTGCTTGGTCAGCTTCGCAGCGAGCCTTCACATTGTTGGATTGTAAAACAGTAGGCAAGGATTCCTTCTATTGCAATGCCTGAACTGATTCGGTGGCGCGTAGAATGTAGCTTGTGTACGGTGACAACTTAATTCTATATACAGTAGGTCAGGATTTTTTTTTCTTGTGTTTGTGTGCAAATAAAAAAAGAACAAATTCTAAAATGTCATTTTTTTTTGTTTTTTTTTCTGTTCACAGTATTCGAGTGATTGGCAGTGCCACATTATCCCTGTGCCACATAGCATCAGGGGCTGCTGATGCCTTTTACCAATTCGGACTGCACTGCTGGGATTTGGCAGCAGCCACTGTGATAATTCGGGAAGCTGGAGGCTTTGTGATAGATACATCAGGTAGGTGGTAACTCTTCCTGTGACGCATTTCCTTGCAAGTCAGAGTTCATATGGACGTTTGCCCGCTCGTTCGCTAGTTTACCTGCGGCATTCATCAGCCTGTATGAGGAAGAATGATTGTTAGTACAATTCTTCATCCCCATCCCATAGAGCTTGTGTTGATGTTTTTTTTTTTGTTTGTTTGTTTTTTGTGCCACCTAAATGATCGGATCATCCAGCAAACTAGAAATTCTTTTGAATTGTTTTTATTAGATTAACAGTAGTATGAATATATAATGAGACAAAGCAATCCAAGACAAGAAAGCCCTATGTTTCCTACACCAATAAATGCATATTTTCAAGAATATCATACATTTACATTTTCCAACTTTTTCCCTCTCTATTAATCAGATCATTTTTATTATTAATTTTAAACATGATGTAGAACACACACAAAAAAAAGAAAATGCAGAAACCTCTCCACCCCTTATACAAAAGTGAAGAGGAGACTAATAACCTGTACTACCTCTAAACCGAAGATAGAACTGGAGAGCTGCGGTGTTCAGATATCCAGTTATAAAACAGTCGGGTACCAAATCCTACACACATAAGGCATCTTGCATATAAAGATAAAACCATCATCCATGGAGCAATCTACGTCAGTGGAAAGCCATATTCACAGCTATTGAAGAATTCTGGCTCTGATCTAAGAAAGTGCCCGAGTTGGTAATCCCGGAGTGTCTACCACCTACCCCAAATAGCCTCACTATTTCCCTCCCTACTATTTCCATGAACTGCCGCCCTTCAGTTTTATCAAGATGGCAGAGGCCATAGATGACCAGTTTGGCTCAAAGAGTGACTTGGTTCAAGCAGTCATGACAGCACCATGGGTTCTCCACCCGCCTGTCAGATGAAAGCAGTTATGTGCAGCTGTTCTTGTGGATAGAGATGTATCAAAACTATTGTGAAGGAGAACGGTCTTAGTTGCCCATAGCAAGCAGTCAGAATCCAAAGGGGTTGTCCATGATTAGATAAACATGGCTGCTTTATTAAAAAAACAAACCCACAACGGTCCATGGATTGTGCCTGGTATTGCAGATCAGCTCCACTGAGCTGTAATACCACACACAACCTGTGGACAAGTGTGATGCTGTTTTTGAAAGAAGACAGCCATATTTGTAAATCAATCAGAACTATGTCATCTGTATTAAAGCCTTATGGTCACAAACTTGAATGGGTTTTCCCACCATTAAAAGAAACCTGTCACCGGAATTTTGTGTACAGAGCCGAGGACATGGGTTGCTAGATGGCCGCTAGCACATCTGCAATATCCAGTCTCCATAGCTCTGTGTGCTTTTATTGTGTAAAAAAAAAAACTGTTTGATACATATGCAAATGAACCTGAGATGAGTCCAGCGTGAAGGAGCCCTTCAAAAGAAGCTAAAGTGTTTGTTTTAGTTTTTTTTGTTTTTTTTCCCCCTTTGCATTGCTACATTTGACCCCCATAACATGTGTGGCTTTGATCACTTTTTTTTATAAAAAAAAAAAAATTTGGAAGATGAAGTGATGAAAAAAAACGACATTGTCCATTTTAGATTTTTTATTTTAATTTTTTTTCTCGTTCTGGCATTCACCATATGGGATAAAAACATAGTATTTCAATAGAATGGGCAGGTGAATTTTTTTTACATATATTTTATTTATTTTTACTTTCATTTTTAAAGTCTCCTTAGGGGACTTGAATATTCGACCCATAGACTTCGGTAAATTATTATTGCCGTCTATGGGAGATTCACTGTGTTCCTGTGTGCTAATTAGGAACATAGCTGTGGCAGGCCTCAGATCCTAAGGCTGCCACAGCCACCGATTGGCTCCCTCAACCTTGGGGTGGACCCTCCGAGCACAACTCTCCCAAGGGTTTCATAGCTCATATGCCACGATGACAATTGACCACAGCATCAGTGGTGGCTGTGCTTGCACAATATAGGAAAAGCCACTAGCCTATCTGCACTCCCACGGTCCTGGCCACCAGAGAGGACAGTGCTTTTCCTATAGTATACAAGCACGACCACCACTGATGGATTGTAGGGTGGTTGTAACAATGGGAAACGGGCACTGTATAATGTGATGGAAAAATGAATCCAGCCAGCAAAGGAGGCAATATGGACAATCCACAATACATTAGTAAGTGCCTTGTATTAACTTTCTCTACCGAATAAATGCAACTTGCTGAAGTGAGAAAACCCCTTTAAGGGGTAAAAGTAAAGTCATAAGAACTCTGTGCATGCACGTTTGCAAAATTGAGTTTAGTCAAAGTTGATCATTTTAAAGCTCTTTTTGCAGATGACCTAGATCCTTCAGTGAATGTCAGTTTAACACCACTCGTGCTCGAGTGGTATCTGTAGAATCACAAATGAGCAACCAACCCCTGCACTGTACTCAGTGGCAAATCGTACACTAGATACTTTAAAACTCATTTTATTGAAAACATAAAGAACAAACAAACATGAATGTGGTTATGTTGCATACATGACTGATTAGCCATGTAAATTACAAGACTGGACATAAATTGGGCAGCATGGTAAACAATGCATAATCATTCTGGTCCACTCAGTGATCTGGATCAATGGAACAGTACTGGGGTAAATGATAACCAGAAGACCATTGCATTATTTTATAACTTAATAGTTCACTCCAGGGTATCAAGTAGGGCTGGTTGGTTCACAATCCTGAAAATGAGAGTGACGGTGGAGAGCTCCTCAGATCTTTCTAAATTTGAGGCTGAGCTGCAATACTAAGCACAGTTGCTATACAGTATACGGTGCTGTGCTTGGAAAGCTGCTGGGTGCCCATAGTGCTCACTAGAGCTCTGGCGAGCACAGTGGCTCCCTAAAACAGCTGATTGGCTGGAGTGCTGGCACTCGGACCCCTGCCCATGTGGTAATGATGACCTATCCAGAGGATGGGTCCTCTTTCTTTTCCGGGAAAACCACTTTGAAAATCTGTGCACAGTCAAGCCAATTTCTGCCAAATGCAGCTAGCATGTCCGAATGCACAGCACGTTGTTCCTTAGCACAGATGGGCAGTAGGTGCAGACAACCAGTTCAAGTGCCATTGCTGTCTAAGTGAAGCCAAGGCGACACTCCAGTGGGCAAGAGTGCAAAAATGGACTCTGTGAGCAATGATAAAGTTGTTCAGATGAATACATGCTGATGGGAGGGTCAGAATTTGGTGTAAGCATCATGAATCGATGAATCTTTCCTGTCAGGGGGGCAACAGTTCATTCTTATGGGGGTGAAGTAATGATGTGGGGAATGTCTTCTTGGCACCCCCTGTGGATGGACATTTTGGGCAGTAGGGCTTACCCTTACCTAAGCATTGTGGCCAACCATATTCATCCTTCATGGCAGCTGGTTACTTTATAGCAGACGGACTCTTTCAAGAGTCCAATGCACCATGTCACAAGGGTCGTATAGTCATGGATTGGTTCCAGGTGTTGACACTACAACTGCCCGCATGCATGGTTGCTTGACTGGTCTTGGAACTCCTATAGAATTTAATGGAGTATGCTGGGAGTTGTAGTTTCACAGCAGGGACTGCTGAAGATGCAGCTCCCTATGGAGCATCCTATAGAAATGGATGGGCTGTCGAGAGCACGTCAGTACCTCAATCTAATTTACAGCAACTGCAAGAAGCCATTCTGTCTGCATGAGCCATAGGGAAACATGGGTTTTCGCCTGTTGAGCGTTTTACAGCACGTAGTAACGCGCTGTAAAACGCTCAAGTCTGAACCCAGCCTAATATGCTGTCCACTTTTTAACTTTTGCGTGTTCTGACAACTGTTACATATAAGCTGAATTATTGCTGATGAAAATCTGTTTCTTTCTCTAGGTGGACCTCTGGACCTCATGTCATGTCGTGTGGTTGCGGCCGGTACAATGGAGTTGGCACAGAGTATAGCTCAGGAGTTGCAGACTATTGATTATGGAAGAGATGACTGAAACCTCTGTTATGTTGGCGTATCTACACACACAAGCTTACCTTGGCATATAAGTGTACGGGCAGACTCGCCAGAATACTACTGTTCAAATGAATTGTGTGTGTGCATTGTTTCGTGTTTTTTCCAAAATGGGTAGAGCATTGTAAGTTTTAATATTCCACTTGTGTTTGTTACTATTATTTTTAGTCACTTTGATTTGTTAACTAAGAGTTTTTCTTCATTTTAAACTGTGCTGGTAAATTGCCAGAATATAAACCGGTATTTTACACTTGTCCTATCATTTTAATCCCAGATGTTATGTGAATTATACAACTAAGATTAAACTTTATTTTTTCACAATAACTTTCTCATTGGGCAAATTCTGTCTTCCTGTTATATAAAATGTGCACTATTAGATCCCACTTCTGTGACGCGATCTATAGACTATTATTTGAAGGTTTGTGGATTCAGTGTTTTTTTGGGGGTTTTTTTCCCCTCCAATTTTCTATATCACTGCGGACTGCAAACAGCGGATCTGCAGTATACGAGCACCAACCGTGTGCTCTCCATATCACGGATGTGGACACGTCCGCAATCCTCAAGATACGAATTAGGCCTCATGCACACGACCGTTGGTGTTTTGCGGTCCGCAAAACACGGAAGCTGATCCGCGTTCCGTTCCGCAATTTGCAGAGATGTTACAATTTCCTGATGTCACATGTAGTCGCTTACTCCTCATTTACATAGACAGAAGGCAAGGAAGTCAAACTTTTCCTGGTGTATACCAAATACCGAATTTAGTACATTGAGCAGTTATCATTTGAAAGCTATTATTATGGGCTTCTAGCTTTATCTCTTATGTTCTGGCCATATTGTGGCTTTAAAGTCATGAATGTTACATGTCCTTGTCAGTAAAAGTTTGGATTTGTGAATTTATCAATTTCCATAAATTTCCCTTGCTCTACTATGTGTGATACATATGCACAGCCACATTATTATTACCACCAGCTAATATCCAGAGTAACCCCTGTGTGCAGCATGGTCAGCAGCTAGATGGGCTGGAAGCGACCAAGTAAGGTCCTGGTAGGTTGCTACAGGTACCTGGAACTATGATGACTGCTGAAGGGTGCGCGGGGGAGGATCCACGGAGCAAACACTATGATCGAGGTGGTCCCACAGATGTTTAATTGGGTTCAAGTCTAGGGAATTAAGGGGGTACGTGGAAGTCTTGGTCATGCTTTTCCAACTATTGTTGGACATTTCTAGCCATGTGATATGTCACATTGTCTTGTGGGAATATCCTATCCGCCCCAGGGAAGACAATCCGCATGTATAGGTGTATGTGATTTTCAAGGATGGATTCATACCCAAATCTGTTGAGACTGCCTTCCACATGGATGAGTGGGCCCAGAGAATACCACAAAAACATTCCCCAGACCATAAGGGCTCTTTCACACGAGAGGATGCCTTGTGTGGAATCCGCTCCGTGAAAAAGTGCCAAGCCGTGCTCTGGACAGCAAAGACACTGAGCATTAACATGATTGATAATGCTCCGTGCCTCTATGTGATCTTTTTACTACAAAATCAACGACAACTTTATCTCACTGTAATTTTGTCTCTGCTGTCCAGAGCGTGGCTTGGCTCTCTTTCACGCAGCGGAGTACCCAAACGGCATCCGCTTGTGTGAAAGAGCCCCAATGCTGCCACCAACAACTTCCAGCAATGGTTGCAGGGTGTTTGTTCTGTGATGTTTCTCAACTGCCAACGTCCATTTATTCAATGAAGCAGAAATCGTGACTTATTGGAGAAGGCAATCCTTTGCCAGCAGAGGTCCAATTCCGATACTGCTGCAAAAATGTAAGCCTTTTCTGCTGATGCCACTTTGTTAGCAGAGGTGCAGTGACCATCTGTCTGCTTCGGAGCCCCACATGCAGTAGGGATCACTGAACTGTTTTACACACGTCTGGTATCCCCCTGGTTCATTTTGGTGGTGTCTGTCTGCCCCTGCACACCTTTGTAGCTGTCATTCACCTCTCGTGTTAATACGCTCCACAGTTTCCACATTGATTAGGCTAGGGCTACATGACGACATGTGTTGCGCGACACATAGGGCACAACTACACTGCAACATGTGTTGCGCAACATTTTTATAATGATAGTCTATGGTGTCGCACTGTGACATGCAGCGACCGCAACGTGACAGTTGCAGATTTTTTGCTACAGTCTTGTCGCAGGATGTCCCAGTGCGACACCATAGACTATTATTATAAAAATTGTCGCTCGACACATGTCGTCGTGTAGCCCTAGCCTTATTCACAGTGGTGCCATTTGTCCACTCAATATATTTTCACCACAGCAGCACGCGCAGAGTTCACAAACTGCACATTTTTAGGCCTCTTGCACACGACAGTATTTTGCGGACCGTATACTGGCAGTTTTTTCATTACAGTATACAGAACCATTCACTTCAATGGGTCTGCAAAAAATGCTGACGTGTCTCCGTATGCCTTCCGTTTCCGTTTTTCCGTTCTTTTTAAATATAGACCATGTCCTATTCTTGTCCGCAAATCACGTTCAGTGGCTCCATTCAAGTCAATGGGTCCGCAAAAAAAACGTAAAGCATACGGAAAGGCATCCGTATGTCTTCCGTATCCGTTCCATTTTTGTTGAACAATCTATTGAAAATTTAAAGCCCAGCCCAATTTCAATTATGGAATTACTGTATACTGTATATGCCATACGGAAACAAAAAACGGATCCGATAAAAACGGACCGCAAAATACTGAAAAAGCCATACGGTCGTGTGCAAAAGATGCCTTAGAAATACTGCCATCGAAGGCCAATAATCACACCTTTTTGTAAGGGTCCATTCACACGTCCGTAAGTATTTTGCGTATCCGGCATCTGTGTATGACACCGTTATGGGGGCCTCTGTGGATGACACTGTTATGGAGGGGGATCTGTGGATGACACACTGTTATGGGGGATCTGTGGGTGACACTGTTATGGAGGGGATCTGTGGATGACACACTGTTATGGAGGGGATCTGTGGATGACACACTGTTATGGGGGATCTGTGGGTGACACTGTTATGGAGGGGATCTGTGGATGACACACTGTTATGGAGGGGATCTGTGGATGACACACTGTTATGGGGGATCTGTGGGTGACACTGTTATGGAGGGGATCTGTGGATGACACATAGAATCTTATGCTATATGTGTCATCCACAGATCCCTCCCATAACACAGTCCCTGTGTAAATAGTGACCCCCAATACACAGCATTCTGTATATGTAAAGTGTAGGCATAATCCTTAACCTGTGCTTTGGTAAAGTAGGGCAGTGGTCTGTACTAGACTGGGGATATAGGACCTCGTGTGACAAGGGCTGTGTCATGATCTGATCGGAATGGTGAAACATAAGGCTGTGGACAGACAGTGAGGGGAAGAGGTGTTACAGCAGAGCAGAGTATTTCTGCAGAGTGTTATCTGTCCACTCATGGTTAAATGCATGAGGAATGGAATGGAGGCAGGTAGGGGGGGCATAGATTTGAATGGAACGGGCTTCACAGCAGTACAGAGTGTTTCAGTGTAGTGGTCTAGCGAGATGCAGGGATCTGTCCACTCATCTGATTTGCAAGGAGGAGGATGGAGATCACAGACAGTGAATGGAAGAGGGTTCACAGCAGCACAGAGTGTTTCAGTGCAGTGGTCTAGCGTGGTGCAGTAATCTGTCCACTCATCTGATTAAATGCATATTAGGAGGAATGGAGATAACATGAAGATCACAGACAATCTGCGAATGGAAGGGGCTTCACAGCAGCACATAGAATGTCAGGACTCCTGACTCCTACTAGTACTCACTCTCGCTATCAAAGTAGTGTTGGTGCACAGCAGGCAGGCCTGCCGGACAGCAGCGTAACATCACTCACTGCTTCACGCGCCTGCTCCTCCCACTTTATTAATGGAGCAGGCGCGTGACGAAGTGAGTGACGTTACGCTGCCATTCAGCCAGGCCTGCCTGCTGTGCTACTTTGATAGTGAGTAGTACTAGTAGTACAGATCCGGTCCATGCCCGAGTGCCCATAGTTACTGTGTTTTTTTGTTTTTAATACAGATGGGTCACAAGAGGGCAATTTTTTTTAAGTATTGGGGGAGGGAGTTGTACCAGAGAAAAGGACCCGCCCCGGGTGCCAAACACCATAGGCACGCCACTGAAGCAGGGAACTATTTACTCCCCGCTCCACTATTGAGCCACCAGCGCTCCGCAGCAGCAGCACAATGTCCTCACACATCGTCCTGCTGATCTGTATAGGAGGAGGAGTGGGGCTGGCTGGGAATCAGGTAAGTATACTTTCCTCCACAGATCCAGTGGGAGGAGATGGCTGTTAAAAATAATTTTAAAAGGAACCTGTCAGCTGGTTTAAGTCATAGAAACTGCCCACAGTACCTTTTCATATAGTTATGGTGCTCCAGAAGAGACTTTTGATCCCATCTGTAAATCCGCAGAAAAGCCACTTTTATTTGTGTTCCTGTCTTAGGCCTCTTGCACACGACAGTATTTTGCGGACCGTATACTGCCAGTTTTTTCAGTTCAGTATACTGACAGTATACTGAACCATTCACTTCAATGGGTCTGCAAAAAATACTGAAGTGTCTCCTTATGCTTTCCGTTTTTCCTGTTCCGTTTAAATATAGACCATGTCCTATTCTTGTCCGCAAATCACGTTCAGTGGCTCCATTCAAGTCAATGGGTCCGCAAAAAAAACGGAAAGCATACTGAAGTGCATCCGCATGTCTTCCGTATCCGTTCCGTTTTTTGTGGAACCATCTATTGAAAATTTTAAGACCAGCCCAATTTTTTCTATGTTATTACTGTATACTGTATATGCCAAACGGAAAAATGGAACGGAACAACGGAACCGAAACGGAAGCAAAAAACGGAAAAACGGATCCGTTATAAACGGACAGCAAAACACTGAAAAAAAAATACGTTCGTGTGCAAGAGGCCTTATGCAAAGTAGCTGTTGAAGTCAAGGAGGCTAGTGCTTTTCTCCTCAAAGTCAAACTTTCCCTGCCTGACTCCCGCATCTTGATTGACGTTCTCTAGGCCAGGGAACATCATCCCCTGTTTTCATGCGATCCCACACAGGCCCTTTCCCTCCATAAGTCCGGTGGAGAGAGGACTGGTGAAAACAGTTTAAAGTGTAACTGCTGTTTAATTTTTTTAGTTTTTTGCTAATGTGTAAGGACAGTGACAGGGAACATTTTTATAATATACTTTTATACTTTATTTAGGGAAAATGTTTATTAATGCACGAAAACTTGGGCTTTTCTCTTTTAAATGAGCGTTGCTAAGGGACATCCGTCTTCTTGCCTGCCCTGCTCCCTTACAGCCTAGTGGGGACAAGAGCCTGATAGGTTTAAATAAAATATACATTCCCCCCCTTATTAAATATAGACTTAGTAAACACTAACTTTATGCTCACGGACCAGCGTGGCCAGCACTGTCAGTGAGCTGCTTTCCCCCTGCACTCCTGGCCTGTTGACTAATGAACCACCCGCTGGGAGTGATGCCTGTGTGAGCGTTAAGCGCTCACTACAGGCAGTGCATGGAGGCAGGGGGAAGCTGCCATACAGTATATAGGGACATGACTGTCCCTATATACTGTATAACAGCCATTTTATATGGACCAAAGATTAGGCCAAATGTCAGGAATGAACATTCATACAAATGCTCATTCCTGATAACTAGTCTTTGTAAAGGTGCTGCGGATCGCTGGACAAACAAAAAATGCTGATGTGCTGCCAACAATATCGTAACTGAATGAGGGGTGAACAGTTGTAATGATTGCCGCCCCTCCCCCCAAAACACCCACACCTATTTTACATCATGGTGTGTAAATAGGTCATTTAAACAAGCACCAATCAATTTTATATGCAGTACCCCAGAGCTGGGTTTATCTGCAAATTTTATTGTTTAAAGTTTTGGCCATATATTCCAGCTAAGGAAGTTACTGTATGGTTAGCAGGAACAGGGCTCTTCTTACCCTCTTGGTAGGAGTGGGCTGGTACTACTTCCTGCCAGGAGGGGGAGTTCTGGTGCCAGAAACTGCACTTTATACTGCTGGATGTGCACCAATTTATATTTTACACTAAGTAAAGAGAGAACTTTAGGGTTCCTTCACACGCCACAGATTTTGTGGCAGAAAATTGCGAGACCGAAAATCATTTCCATTCATTTGAATGAATCAGCAAGCACATGTATCTCTGCAAGCTCCATTAAGGTGAATGGAACTGATTTTCAGTCATGGAATTTCCTGCCACAAAATCTGCCATGTGTGAAGGCACCCTAAGGCCTCTTTTACACGGGCGTCATCTTTGACGACCGGATAAGAGGCGGGTGCATTGCGGGAATATGCTCGATTTTCCTTGGGTGCAACGTTTATGTCATGTTTTGCAGCGCGTGTGAAAAATCACCATGTTTGTACCCAGACCGAGCCGGACTTCATCACTGAAGTCAGTTTCGGTCTTCTGAAATTTATTATTTTCCCTTATAACATGGTTATAAGGGAAATAATAACATTCTTAATAAAGAATGCATTGTAAAATGAAGTGGAAGGGGTTAAAAATAATAAAAGTTAACTTACCTTAGCCACTTGATCGCGTAGTTGCGATCTGTCTTCTCTTTTCCAGCTTCAGCTAACAACTAAAGGACCTGTGATGACATCACATCACATGGTCCAATCACATGGTCCATCTTACCATGGTGATGGTCCCGTTGCTAAGCAACCATGCGGGAAAATCGCATTGCATCCGCACTTGCATGCGGATGCTTGTGATTTTCCCGCAGCCCCATTCACTTCTATAGGGCCTGCGTTGCGTGAAAAACGCACAATATAGAGCATGCTGCGATTTTCACTCAACGCAGAAGTGATGCGTGAAAATCACCGCTCATGTGCACAGCCCCATAGAAATGAATGGGTCCGGATTCAGTGCGGGCACAATTTGTCCTCCTCGGGCATTGCACCCGTGCGGAAAACTCACCCATGTGAAAGGGGCCTAAGGCTACTTTCACACTTGCGGTGTGAGGATCTGGCAGGTAGGTCAATCGCCGGAACTACCCGCCGGATCCATCATACCCGCATGACAACGCAGCATGTCGCATGTCGCAATGCGACACCATAGACTACCATTATAAGAATGGTTGCGCGACATTAATGCAACAAAAATGTCGTCGTGTAGACCTATCCTACTCTAGAACACACTTCTTCATTTG
>JAKVIS010003409.1:0-17473 GCA_033119425.1 Bufotes viridis
TTTCTGAGATATTCCCAAAAATTACCTGCATTAGCCAATAGAAGCCAGCAAGCCGTTTACTAAGTTAAATCCTAACTGTCATACACACAGTCACATGCACACTGATTGATTCCAGGTAGGTTTACATAATAACCCAGCCATTTCTCTTCACTGCTGAAGGTCAGCTTTGGGCTACACGACGACAATAAGTCGCACGACACATAGAGCACAACTACACTGCTACATGCATCTATCTTGGATGGATTTTTTGTGACTGTAGTGTTGCAGTCGCAGCATGTTGCATGTCACAGCGTGACAGCATAGCCTATCATTATAAAAATTGTTGCAAGACATTGGTATGGGTTTGTCCTCTCCCAATCTTTCCACCATAAAACCTGACTGGTGTTGCCATCTAGCAGAAGGACCCGGCTTCGCACGGGTATATTTCATCTATTTCGTTTTGATGTTTCCGTGTTTCGTAAAAAGATATCAACAGTATCCCCCATAACAGTGATCTCTACAGTGCCACGCCCCACTGTCTGCTGAGCTGTGTATCTAATCCTGTCCTGGGTGATACCATCTGCTGAGCTGTGTATCTAATCCTATCCTGTGTGATACTGTCTGCTGAGCTGTGTATCTAATCCTGTCCTGGGTGATACCATTGCAGTATACGGGCACTTTGATACCCGTTTACCACCATTCTGTTATGCTGTGTGTTTCATGTAATTGCCTGCAGCAATGTTGAAGGGTGTCATTTGGGTATTGGACCACTGGGGGAGCTGGTGAGCAGTTTATATATATAGCTAGGCCAAGGCAGGCTAGTGCAGTGCAGACCCTGGAGTCTGTGAAGGCCACATGTCTCAGGCCTAGGCCAGTTCAGCAGAAGTCAACCTGGAGGCAATCCCTAGAGCAAGAGGTACTAAACGTCAAGAGGAGGTACTCTATAAACTGGAGATTCAAGGATATAAGCCAGAAGTAGGGCATTGGGGCCTTGAAGCATCAATTCCAGTCAGGACGAGTCAGGAAGAAAGTAAGGTTCACCTGCAATTCCAAGTCCTGTATTATCACCCTCTGTTTAACCTTGCTGGATGTAAGACCACTGCAATTTTGATTGTCTGCAAAAGGAACTGTTGGAAAGACTGCTTACTGTATCATCACTGTCTTCAGTAAAGTTTGAATTCTGTTTTCAAGTTACCAGTCTGCACCTCTGTTATTCCTACTGTAAATACGGTGTGCCACCGTTTACTGGCACTGGCGTCACGACATATCAGGGACTTAGCCATAGGCACGTTAAACTATAACACCAAGGGCACCTCACCTTCCACCTGGCTGTGTCCCTCAAGAACCCAGAGAGTGCCCCAGAGGAGCAGCGTGCCGGCCTCTCCATCACTGGCATTCCCCAGGTTAGTTCCACACATTGCCCTGACTTGGGGATGCTACATTTTGGCGTCACGAACAGGATACGCACGTTTTACGGACTGTGAGCAAAACGTGAACTTTGTGCCTTAACCAGTTTGCCAAGTGACAAAACGCCTGTTTGTTTATTGAACTTTGCGGACCTAAAACGTACAGAAAAGTGTCCCAAAGACCTCCAAAAGCGCTGTGCAGTGTTGCGCTATCAAGAGGAAGAAAATCGCCACTTCAAAGTGCATTTTTGTGGACTTTTATGCTGTTTCACTACCGCTGCTTGCTGTCATTGAATTGATGCATCATGGCGCCCAAGATGGCCGCCTGAACTGTGGACTTATCTACTGCGCCATCACTACTCATCGCTGGCGGGAAAGCTTAGCGCCAGACTCTGCAGCGTCACCACTTTATTCAAATTTCCCAAGCTGGACTCCACCTACCTTGGACTTAGAAGAACGCAGACGCTGTTCCCCGTCGGAACAAGTCCGAGCTCCGCCCCTCCAGCCCGGCGTCCTCGCGGGAAGGCACGCTGCGCAAGGGATTCCCGAAGACGTCCTTCCGGATCTCGCGAGATTTGGACCGCCTGCACCGGAGTAAGTACCAACTCCTGGGAGAAATAATCCGACACCGGAGAGGGTCGCCTGGTTAGCAAGGCCCAAAAGGGGATACTGGACTCTGCCCATCGATCACGCTCACCGGCCAGTAACCCCGCCGGCGCGACATCGGACCTATCGCTATCTCTTAAAGGGACCGCTCAACCAGATAATCTGCATCATGTCGGACTCAGAAGCAGCCGAGCAGCCTGCCCCAGGGAGCCAGTAGCCACCAACGGTATTACGCCTGTCAACATGATGCCGCTGACGATGCCATACTACTTTGGGGCTCCATGGTTTCCCCGTTATGCCGGGGAGGCTCATAATTTAAAAGACTTTCAAGACAAAATCCTAGCTCTGTTCGGCTCTATCCTATTAACCCGGAGCAGCAAATGGAAGATTCTGTTAGCCCAGTTGGAAGGAGCGGCCCGTCGAGAAGTCATGTCCTGGCCCAGTTCTGAGAGGAGTACCATAGAGCAGATCTTTGACCGCCTCAGCACTACCTTTGAAGTCAGGACGGTGTCTGAAATAAAGATGCGCTTCTTCAGCAAGAAACAAAAACCTGGTGAGTCACTTCGTGATTTTGCTTTATCCCTCCAAGAGGCCTGGAGGGCTGTCATTCATATAGACCCTAGAGAGGTTGACACCCAGGATCAAACTCTGAGAGAACAATTTATTGCGGGTGTGAATAGCGAATCTTTAAAAACACAACTGAAAATGTTGTCGGCTCAGCACCCTAACAGTGTTTTCCTGGACTTTAAAGAACTGGCCATCAGTATTCTGGGACAACATCTGCCAACGGAACCAGTGGCCCATCCCGAACCTCCTGTCCGTAATCCTAAGCCAACGGATACCAGCCTGCCAGGGGCCAGCCAAGCCGCCCAGACTCCAGTTCCTGATACAGTGGCTGCTCTGATGGAACAGGTCAATTACCTCACTAAGAGCCTGGAAAAAGTCTGCAGGAAACTGGAAGAGTGGGAGAAACCCTTAATGCTGGAAGATGAACTCCTTTTGCCTCAAAAGCCTGGCCCCCTGCGTATCAAGAAGTTTATCCCAGAGATCCTGGAAGACGTTCAAGTGACCGGTTTAGGAACCATAAGCGACCTTCCTGTAATTACTGCAAGAAGTTGGGTCATACTGAATCTACTTGCTGGCAGTTAAGCGGGTCACCCTCGAGGCTGAGGACCGCCCCTCGGGAGGTAGAACAACAGGTCCAAGGGATCCAAACTGGATGCCCGTTATGTGGGGTCCCGTCCCAAAATAAACGTCCGGATCAATGGAGTGCCTTTTGAAGCGTTGCTGGACACTGGATCTCAAGTCACCACTATTCAGCAGTCCACCTTTAATCAGTTCTGGAGTTCCAGCCTGCTTACCCAGCCACCTGAGTCCTGGTTGGAGATAATTGCAAGCAATGGTAAGCCCATAAAAGTCCATGGATACTGGGAACCCACGCTCCAAGTGGGTGAAGCCACTTTACCACAGCAAGGAGTGATCGTGGTACAAACCGGGGATAAAGGGGGCCACCCTGTGATTGTTGGGACTAATGTTTTCAAAAATTGCTACCCTGAGGTACTTGAAGCTCTCCATCAGTCCCTGCCTGCAGCTTCCTCCGCCTCCAAGAAGGTCCTCCAAAAGACCATCAGCGTATTGTGTGCTCAGCAGAGGTTTGCAAATGAAAAGGAGAGATCTGCACCGCCAGGATCGGTGATAATAGACCAGTGACTCTACCTCCAAACTCCCAAACCCTCTTGTGGTGCCGTGCTGTCCTGGGAGTCCAAGGCCAAGACTATCCGGCCCTGGTGGAACCTGTCCAGATGGAGAACTACCCATATGTGAGAGCTGCCAAGTGCCTGGCGACCGTCTCCCAAGGTAAAGTACCTGTCCGTCTGATTAACCTCAGCGATCATCCTGCTGTGCTTACTAAGCACTGTCCTGTTGCCCAGCTTTCCCAGGTTTCCTTCCAGGATGTCATCCGCCTGCCTGCCACTCGAGGACCTCTTCCTGCGGACGACTCTCCAGTGCCCTGGTGGAAGGAACTCCATGTCGGGGACGAAGCTACCCCGCAGCATCAACTAGAGGGACTCCTGAACCTAGTAAAGCAACACCATCAAGCCTTCAGTAAGCATGCAACGGACTATGGAGAGGTCAGTGTTATCCAACACACCATACCCACTGGCTCTCATCCTCCCATTAAAGAGAGGTATAGGCCCATACCACCAACTTCATACCAAACTGTTAAAGAGATGATCCAAGAAATGAAAGACTCAAGCGTAATCCGGGACAGTCGTAGTCCCTGGGCTGCCCCCTGGTTTTAGTAAAAAGAAAGATGGTGGCATCCGGTTTTGTGTAGACTATAGAAAGATAAATCAGATCACTCACAAAGATGCTTACCCATTGCCGCGTATTGAGGAGTCTCTAACTGCTCTAGGCTCCTCCGCCTATTTCTCCACCTTAGATTTAACCAGCGGATATTGGCAAGTGCCCATGGCCCCTGAAGATAGGGAAAAGACTGCTTTCACCACCCCTATGGGCCTGTTTGAATTTAATTGCATGCCATTTGGACTGTGTAATGCCCCGGGACCTTTCAAAGGTTAATGGAGCGGTGCTTAGGCCATAAGAACTTTGAGACGGTGCTGTTGTACCTGGATGACGTTATCATCTATTCTAAAACGTATGAGGACCATTTAAAACATTTAGCTGAGGTGTTTGAAATCCTTATTAAATACGGCCTCAAGATTAAACCGTCCAAATGTCACCTGCTGAAACCTGCTGTAAAATACTTGGGACATGTTGTAAGCGCAGAGGAGTCCAGCCTGATCCTGATAAGTTGGCTGCTGTCCGAAATTGGCCGGTTCCCACTACAGTGAAGGAAGTGAGGAGTTTCCTTAGTTTCGCTGGCTACTACCGGCGCTTTATCCCCACTTCGCTCAAATAGCGGATCCAATCCAGGAACTCCTGAGGGGCAACCAAAAAGAGCCCAAAGACTCCTGTCCCCATTGAATGGAATGAAGAGAGGGAGGTTGCATTTCAGTTGTTAAAGAAGAAGTTGACTGAACCTCCTGTGCTGGGGTACCCAGATTACAGTAAGCCATTTCACCTTTACACAGATGCCAGTAAGAAAGGCCTGGGAGCGGTGCTGGCTCAAGTGCAAGAAGGGAAAGAAAGGGTGATAGCTTATGCCAGTCGGTCCTTAAAGGGAGCTGAAAAGAATGATCAGAATTATAGCTCTTTCAAATTAGAGTTTCTGGCCTTAGTGTGGGCGGTAACAGAAAAATTCAAAGACTATTTGGCTGCCACTCCATTTATTGCCTTCACTGATAATAATCCTTTGGCCCACCTGAACACCGCCAAACTGGGGGCCTTAGAACAGAGATGGGCCTCCCGCCTTGCTAATTACGACTTCACTGTAAAATACCGGGCTGGCCGTTCAAGCGATAATGCTGATGCCCTGTCAAGGCTCCCCACTGAGATAGCACCAGATGACAAACGGGATGCCTGGGAAGATGTAGAGATGCCAGCATTTTATAACAGGTTTGCTCAACAGGACCAAGCTCAAGCTGCCAACAGTGGAACCTCTGACCCACCATCCTTTGATAAGCCTGCATCCAGAGAAGAAAAGTGGATTAAGTTGCAATCAGAGAGTAGAGTTCTCGGTGAACTGCTGGACTTCTTCATCAGTGGCAGAACCCCTGAAAGAATTCGGCGAAAGACCGCAGACCCAGAACTCCTCAAATTGTGGAAGCAACGTCAACAACTGTTCCTTCAAAAAGGCCTGTTGCTGCGACGAAGCCTGGATCCAGTGTCAAATGACAGAGTGCACCAGATCCTCATCCCACGTCGTGATGCAGGTATGGTTCTAGAAATGTATCATGATAAGTCTGGACATTTTGGGGTTCAAAAGACTGAGGCCACTATCCGTAGGCGGTTCTACTGGGTTGGAATCAGAGAGGACATTGAGAGGTGGTGTCGGGAATGTACAGCCTGTGCCCTAAAGAGAGGTGAACATCATGATCAGAGAGCACCGCTGCACCCTATTATAAGTACCGCCCCTCTTGAACTGGTTGCGATTGACCACGTAAAGTTAGCACCCAGTCGCTCAGGGTATGCCTATGCCATGACTATTATTGACCATTTCACTAAGTTTGCCGTAGCAGTGCCTGTGAAGGACCTGACAGCCAAGACGACCGCTGAATTGTTCTGGAAGCACTTCCTCCTGCCTTACGGCTGCCCAGAAAAGATCCTCACCGACCAGGGGTCTGCGTTTGAGTCTCATCTGTTCCAGGAGCTGTGCCGACTACACAATTGCCAAAAGGTCCGGACCACGGCCTATCATCCACAAGGTAATGGACTCTGTGAAAAGATGAATCAGACCCTGATTGAAATGTTGAGAGCCGTGCCTCCTGAGACCAGAGGAGATTGGCCTAACCTGTTACCACAGCTCATGTATACGTACAATAATACTATCCATTGTTCCACTGGATACACTCCTTTCTACCTGTTGTTTGGGCGTCAGGGTAAATTGCCTGCAGATCATTCCCTGGATGTACAAGTGCTGGATGACATTAATCCCCTGCCTAAAACTGACTGGGTAGCGGAACATCAAAGGCGCTTGCTTAATGCCAAAGAAATTGTCCAGGAGCGCATGGAAGGTGCCCGGGAGCGACAACAAAAGACTATGATTTGGCGGCCCATGCAGAGCCCTTGGCTGTGGGGACACCGTGTGGTTGAAGAACAATCACCGTACCAGTAAGCTGGACAGTAAATGGGAGAGAACTCCCTATCTTGTGTCTGCCATCCCTAATGCTGAAACTCATACCTATGAGGTCACCCGAGAGGGTAAAGGTCCCCAAATTGTTCACAGAAACCGCCTAAAACTCTGCATGACAAAGGGGCCCACTGCTGGAGACTCCGGACCCCAGTCTCCTGTGCCAGGACTTTCTGCTCAGCCTGTGGAGCCTATGCAGGCTGTGGCGGATCTAGTCAATGATGCTGAACCACTCCATTGGTTCCTCACACCTTGGTTAAATTTGTTGGTGCCCGCTCCAGCACCTACTGTGCCTTCACCTCCCGGAAGAGCCGGTTCAAAATGTCCCGGATCCAGTCCCCCTTGTAGAGGATCCTCCGGCTCCTGTTGTTCCTGATCAGGGTCTCACTGGTGGAGACCCTCCTGTTGCTCCTCTCCCTTCTACCTCGGTGCTAAGGGAGGAGGAAACTCCTGTGTTGAGAAGGTCCACCCGGATGAACAGGGGCGTCCGCCAGTCCGTTTAGGGGACTTTGATTATACTGGTGGTGTCTCCTCCCGGGCAGTTACTACTGGAAATACCTTGCTTGACGTTTGTGCGCAAGAATGGACTCCTCCACGCGAGCCCTTGCCTGTGATACACCCCAGGGAACCTCTGTGTGAGCATCATCCTTTTTAAGTTTGTGCCCAGAGATGGACTCCTGTGTGCGAGCCTCTGTGATATGTTTTTATGGACTCACTCATTGTCATGGACTATCCTGGTATTCCCTAACATCCGCTGTGCCAGGTCAGCGCCCCAGTTCCACTCTTTATCCTGAAGGAAGAGAACGACGCCCCTTGTCACCGCGCTCCACCTTTTCCAGCTGGACCTGATATAAATTATGCAGATGTCATTCATTTGTGTTTATGTATGCCTGCATGTTTTCCTTTTGTCTTTCAGGAGATGAATCCAGCTGGGTGGACCCCTGTGGTGGAGTACGAGGTCGTACTCAGTTTAAAGTTGTGGGGTATGCAGTATACGGGCACTTTGATACCCGTTTACCACCATTCTGTTATGCTGTGTGTTTCATGTAATTGCCTGCAGCAATGTTGAAGGGTGTCATTTGGGTATTGGACCACTGGGGGAGCTGGTGAGCAGTTTATATATATAGCTAGGCCAAGGCAGGCTAGTGCAGTGCAGACCCTGGAGTCTGTGAAGGCCACATGTCTCAGGCCTAGGCCAGTTCAGCAGAAGTCAACCTGGAGGCAATCCCTAGAGCAAGAGGTACTAAACGTCAAGAGGAGGTACTCTATAAACTGGAGATTCAAGGATATAAGCCAGAAGTAGGGCATTGGGGCCTTGAAGCATCAATTCCAGTCAGGACGAGTCAGGAAGAAAGTAAGGTTCACCTGCAATTCCAAGTCCTGTATTATCACCCTCTGTTTAACCTTGCTGGATGTAAGACCACTGCAATTTTGATTGTCTGCAAAAAGGAACTGTTGGAAAGACTGCTTACTGTATCATCACTGTCTTCAGTAAAGTTTGAATTCTGTTTTCAAGTTACCAGTCTGCACCTCTGTTATTCCTACTGTAAATACGGTGTGCCACCGTTTACTGGCACTGGCGTCACGACATATCAGGGACTTAGCCATAGGCACGTTAAACTATAACACCAAGGGCACCTCACCTTCCACCTGGCTGTGTCCCTCAAGAACCCAGAGAGTGCCCCAGAGGAGCAGCGTGCCGGCCTCTCCATCACTGGCATTCCCCAGGTTAGTTCCACACATTGCCCTGACTTGGGGATGCTACACCATCTGCTGAGCTGTGTATCTAATCTTATGTTGTGTGATACTGTCTGCTGAGCTGTGTATCTAATCCTAGCCTGTGTGATACTATCTGTTGAGCTGTGTATCTAATCTTATGTTGTGTGCTACTGTCTGCTAAACTGTGTATCTAATCCTATCCTATGTGATACTGTCTGCTGAGCGTGTATCTAATATTCTATCCTGTGTGATACTGTCTGCTGAGCGTGTATCTAATATTCTATACTGTGTGATACTCTCTGCTGAGCTTTGTGTCTAATATTCTATCCTGTGTGATACTGTCTGATGAGCTGTGTATCTAATCCTATCCTGCCTGCTGAGCTGTGTACCTAGTAGTTGATTTTTAACTTTATTTTTCAATCCCTGTTGGCTGAGTGGGAGGGGACATGGCCTAAATGGATTGGGACGTGTCCTTTTGAACATCTCAATCTAAGAAAGCAGCACTGTCCTCTCTGAGTGTGAGCTGCAAAGAGAAAGTCACCGTCCCTCCCACCTCTGCAGCTGACAGAAGTTGATTTTTAACTTCATTTTGTCAATACTCATTGGCTGCAGAGGGGGATGGGTGTGCCCTAAAGTTATCGGGGGTATGGCTTAGCGGACCTAAAAGTTTATTTTTAACTTTATTTTTTCAATCCCTGTTCGCTTAGTGGGAGAAGGTGTGGCCTAACGGGATTGGAGGGGTGTCCTTTTAAACAGCTCTCTCCAAGACAGCAGCACTGTTCTGTCTGAATGTGAGCTGCAGGGAAAAAATCACCATCCCTCCCACCTCAGGAGGGGAGGGGGCATGGCCTAACTGAATCAAAGGTGTGGCTTATCTGGACCTGGGGGCGATGTTTTCAGGGTGACTTGAATGGACACCCTACTTTCCCCCTGAACTGTAACCTCCATAGCATTCTGCTCCCTTAACAGTGTGATCCACAGCGCCCTGCCCCTTTAAAGCTAACCTGCAGCAGTGGAGAGAAATGGCCGAGTTGTTATGGAAACCTCAGGAAATAAGGTTCTAAATGCTATTAGGCCCTGGCTTTACTTCTATAGTGATTATCATGGTGACAGATTTCCTCTAGAGTTAAACGAACACCTGGATGTTCGGGTTCGAGAAGTTCGGACGAACTTCCCGAAAATGTTCGGGTTCGGGATCCGAACTCGACCCGAACTTCCTCCCGAACCTGAACCCCATTGAAGTCAATGGGGACTTGAACTTTGGGCACTAAAAACTTTTATTTTTTCAATCCCTGTTGGCTGAGTGGGAGGGGCATGGCCTAAATGGATTGGGACGTGTCCTTTGAACATCTCAATCTAAGAAAGCAGCACTGTCCTCTCTGAGTGTGAGCTGCAAAGAGAAAGTCACCGTCCCTCCCACCTCTGCAGCTGACAGAAGTTGATTTTTAACTTCATTTTGTCAATACTCATTGGCTGCAGAGGGGATGGGTGTGCCCTAAAGTTATCGGGGTATGGCTTAGCGGACCTAAAAGTTTATTTTTAACTTTATTTTTTCAATCCCTGTTCGCTTAGTGGGAGAAGGTGTGGCCTAACGGGATTGGAGGGGTGTCCTTTTAAACAGCTCTCTCCAAGACAGCAGCACTGTTCTGTCTGAATGTGAGCTGCAGGGAAAAATCACCGTCCCTCCCACCTCAGGAGGGGAGGGGCATGGCCTAACTGAATCAAAGGTGTGGCTTATCTGGACCTGGGGCGATGTTTTAAGGGTGACTTGAATGGACACCCTACTTTCCCCTGAACTGTGACCTCCATAGCATTCTGCTCCCTTAACAGTGTGATCCACAGCGCCCTGCCCCTTTAAAGCTAACCTGCAGCAGTGGAGAGAAATGGCCGAGTTGTTATGGAAACCTCAGGAAATAAGGTACTAAGTGCTATTAGGCCCTGGCTTTACTTCTATAGTGATTATCATGGTGACAGATTTCCTCTAGAGTTAAACGAACACCTGGATGTTCGGGTTCGAGAAGTTCGGACGAACTTCCCGAAAATGTTCGGGTTCGGGATCCGAACTCGACCCGAACTTCCTCCCGAACCCGAACCCCATTGAAGTCAATGGGGACTTGAACTTGTGGGCACTAAAAGGCTGTAAAATAGTCTAGGAAAGGGCTAGAGGGCTGCAAAAGGCAGCAAAATGTAGGTAAATGCCCTGCAAACAAATGTGGATAGGGAAATGAATTAAAATAACATAAAATAAATAAAAATTAAACAATATCAATTGGAGAGAGGTCCCATAGCAATGGAGAAGGTCACTTTCTGTTATTTCGGCCCCAGCACCCAGAGAGAGAAGAGAGGTCCCACAGCAAGGAATCATGCTTCATATCACCCACCACTGGAGAAGGCCACTTTGAGTTATTTAGGCCCAAGCACCCAGACAGAGGAGAGAGATCCCACAGCAAGTAATAAGGCGACATATCACCCACCACTGGAGAAGGTCACTTTCAGTTATTTAGGCCCCAGAACCCAAACAGAGGAGAGAGGTCCCACAGCAAGGAATAAGGCGTCATATCACTCACCACTGGAGAGAGCCACTTTCAGTTATTTAGGCCCCAGCACCCAGACAGAGGAGAGAGGTCCCACAGCAAGGAATAAGGCATCATATCTCCCAACACTGGAGAAGGTCACTTTGAGTTATTTAAGCCCCAGCACCCGGACAGGGAGAGAGTTCCCACAGCAAGGAATATCACCCAACAATGGAGAAGGTCCCTTTCAGTTATTTAGGCCCCAGCACCCAGACAGAGGAGAGAGGTCCCACAGCAAGGAATGAGTTATCATATCACACACCACTGGAGAGGGCCACTTTCAGTTATTTAGGCCCCAGCACCCAGACAGAGGAGAGAGGTCCCACAGCAAGGAATAAGGCATCATATCACCCAACACTGGAGAAGGTCACTTTGAGTTATTTAAGCCCCAGCACCCGGACAGGGAGAGAGTTCCCACAGCAAGGAATATCACCCAACAATGGAGAAGGTCCCTTTCAGTTATTTAGGCCCCAGCACCCAGACAGAGGAGAGAGGTCCCACAGCAAGGAATGAGTTATCATATCACACACCACTGGAGAGGGCCACTTTCAGTTATTTAGGCCCCAGCACCTAGACAGAGGAGAGAGGTCCCACAGCAAGGAATCATGCGTCATATCACACACCACTAAAGAAGGTCACTTTCAGTTATTTAGGCCCCAGCACCCAGACAGAGGAGGGAGGTCCCACAGCAAGGAATAAGGCGTCATATCACCCACCACAGGAGAAGGTCACTTTGAATTTTTTGGGCTCCCGCACCCAGACAGTGTAGAGAGGTCCCACAGCAAGGAATAAGGCGTCATATCGCCCACCACTGGAGAGGTCCACTTTCAGTTATTTAGGCCCCTCCACCTAGACAGAGGAGAGAGGTCCCACAGCAAGGAATAAGGCGTCATATCACCCACCACTGGAAAAGGACACTTTGAGTTATTTCGGCCCCAGCACCCAGACAGAGGAGAGAGGTCCCACAGCAAAGAATCATGCGTCATATCACCCACCACTGGAGAAGGTCACTTTCAGTTATTTAGGCCCCAGCACCCATACAGAGGAGAGAGTTCCCACAGCAAGGAACAAGGCGTCATATCACCCACCACTGGAGAAGGTCACTTTGAGTTATTTAGGCCCCAGCACCCAGACAGAAGAGAGAGTTCCCTCAGCAAGGAATCATGCGTCATATCACCCACCACTGGAGAGGGCCACTTTCAGTTACTTAGGCCCCAGCACCCAGACAGAGGAGGGAGGTCCCACAGCAAGGAATAAGGCGTCATATCACCCAACACAGGAGAAGGTCACTTTGAATTATTTGGGCCCCCGCACCCAGACAGAGTAGAGAGGTCCCACAGCAAGGAATAAGGCATCATATCACCCACCACTGGAGAGGGCCACTTTCAATTATTTAGGCCCCAGCACCCAGACAGAGGAGAGAGGTCCCACAGCAAGGAATAAGACGTCATATCACCCAACACTGGAGAAGGTCACTTTCAGTTTTTTAGACCCCAGCACCTAGACAGAGGAGAGAGGTCCCACAGCAAGGAATCATGCATCATATCACACACCACTGAAGAAGGTCACTTTCAGTTATTTAGGCCCCAGCACCCAGACAGAGGAGGGAGGTCCCACAGCAAGGAATAAGGCGTCATATCACCCACCACAGGAGAAGGTCACTTTGAATTTTTTGGGCTCCCGCACCCAGACAGTGTAGAGAGGTCCCACAGCAAGGAATAAGGCGTCATATCACCCACCACTGGAGAGGTCCACTTTCAGTTATTTAGGCCCCTCCACCAAGACAGAGGAGAAAGGTCCCATAGCAAGGAATAAGGCGTCATATCACCCACCACTGGAAAAGGACACTTTGAGTTATTTCGGCCCCAGCACCCAGACAGAGGAGAGAGGTCCCACAGCAAAGAATCATGCGTCATATCACTGACCACTGGAGAGGGCCACTTTCAGTTATTTAGGCCCCAGCAACCAGACAGAGGAGAGAGGTCCCACAGCAAGGAATAAGACGTCATATCACCCAACACTGGAGAAGGTCACTTTCAGTTATTTAGGCCCCAGCACCCATACAGAGGAGAGAGTTCCCACAGCAAGGAACAAGGCGTCATATCACCCACCACTGGAGAAGGTCACTTTGAGTTATTTAGGCCCCAGCACCCAGACAGAAGAGAGAGTTCCCTCAGCAAGGAATCATGCGTCATATCACCCACCACTGGAGAGGGCCACTTTCAGTTACTTAGGCCCCAGCACCCAGACAGAGGAGGGAGGTCCCACAGCAAGGAATAAGGCGTCATATCACCCAACACAGGAGAAGGTCACTTTGAATTATTTGGGCCCCCGCACCCAGACAGAGTAGAGAGGTCCCACAGCAAGGAATAAGGCGTCATATCACCCACCACTGGAGAGGGCCACTTTCAATTATTTAGGCCCCAGCACCCAGACAGAGGAGAGAAGTCGCATGGCAGAGGTTCAGGCTTCATGTCACCCACCATTGTAACAGGCCACTTTCAATTATTTAGGCCCCGGCGCCCAGATTGAGGAGAGGTTCATTCAACTTTGGGTTGCACCGCAAGATCATGGTAAAGTTAAAAAAATGAGGATTCAATAAAGAAGTTCCCCGAAGTACAAGAATACATGGTTGAGGGGGAGGCAGTTATAAATCTCTATTCTGCACAAGGGAGGGACAGGTCCTGTGGGATCCATGCCTGGTTCATTTTTATGAACGTCAGCTTGTCCACGTGGCTGTGGACAGACGACTGCGTTTGTCAGTAATGACACCCCCTGCCGTGCTGAATACACGTTCAGACAAAACGCTGGCCGCCGAGCAGGCCAGCACCTCCAAGGCATAAAATGCTAACTCTTGCCACGTAAAATATTTGGAGACCCAGAAGTTGAATAGGGCCGAACCATCAGTCAGTACGTGGAGGGGTGTGCAGACGTACTGTTCAACCATGTTAGTGAAATGCTGCCTCCAGCTAACACGTTCCGTATCAGGTGGTGGTGCAGTTAGCTGTGGCGTGGAAACAAAACTTTTCCACATTTCTGCCATGCTAACCCTGCCCTTAGAGGAGCTGGCCGTGACACAGCTGGGTTGGCGATCTCTCTTTCCTCCTCTGCCTTCGCCTTGGGCTTCCACCTATTCCCCTGTGACATTTGGGAATGATCTCAGGATCGCGTCTACCAGCGTGCCCTTGTACTCGCGCATCTTCCTATCACGCTCCAGTGCAAGAAGTAAGGTGGGTACATTGTCTTTGTACCAGGGATCCAGCAGGGTGGCAACCCTGTAGTCCGCACACGTTAAAATGTTGGCAACTCTGCTGTCATTGCGAAGGCACTGTAGCATGTAGTCGCTCATGTGTGCCAGGCTCCCCAGAGGTAAGGTCAAGCTGTCCTCTGTGGTAGGCGTATCGTCATCATCCTCCGTATCCCCCCTGCCACACACCAGTGATGGGCCTGAGCTGTGTCGGGTGCCACCCTGCTGTGAACCTGCTTCATCCTCATCCTCCTCCACCTCCTCCTTATCCTCCTCGTCCTCCAGTAGTGTGCCCTGGCTGGCCACATTTGTACCTGGCCTCTGCTGTTGCAAAAAACCTCCCTCTGAGCCACTTCTAACAGACTGGCCTGAAAGTGCTAAAAATGACCCCTCCTCCTTCTCCTGGGCCACCTCCTCTTCCATCATTGCCCTAAGCGTTTTCTCAAGGAGACATAGAAGTGGTATTGTAACGCTGATAACGGTGTCATCGCCACTGGCCATGTTGGTGGAGTACTCGAAACAGGGCACACAGGTCTCGCATGGAGGCCCAATCATTGGTGGTGAAGTGGTGCTGTTCCGCAGTGCGACTGACGCGTGCGTGCTGCAGCTGAAGCTCCACTATGGCCTGCTGCTGCTCGCACAGTCTCTCCAGCATGTGCAAAGTGGAGTTCCACCTGGTGGGCACGTCGCATATGAGGCGGTGAGCGGGAAGGCCGAAGTTCCGCTGTAGTGCAGACAGGCGTGCTGCGGCAGGATGTGAACTTCGGATGCGCGCACAGACGGCCCGCACTTTATACAGCAGCTCTGACATGTCGGGGTAGTTGTGAATGAACTTCTGCACCACCAAATTCAACACATGCGCCAGGCAAGGGATGTGCGTTAAACTGGCTAGTCCCAGAGCTGCGACGAGATTTTGCCCATTATCGCACACCACCAGGCCAGGCTTGAGGCCCACCGGCAGAAACCTCTCGTCGGTCTGTTGTTCAATACCCCCTACAACTCCTGCACGGTGTGGGGCCTGTCCCCCAAACATATGAGTTTCAGAATGGCCTGCTGACGTTTACCCGGGCTGTGCTGAAGTTGGTGGTGAAAGTGTGTGGCTGACTGGATAAGCTGGTGGAAGCAGAGGAGGAGGAAGCCGAGTAGGAGGAGGAGGCTACAGGAGGCAAAGAATGATGCCCTGCGATCCTTGGTGGCGGAAGGACGTGCGCCAAGGAACTCTCCGCCTGGGGCCCAGCCGCCATTACATTTACCCAGTGTGCAGTTAGGGAGATATAGCGTCCCTGGCCATGCTTACTGGTCCAAGTATCTGTGGTTAGGTGGACCTTGCCACAGATGGCGTTGCGCAGTGCACTCTTGATTTTATCGGATACTTGGTTGTGCAGGGAAGGCACGGCTGTCTTGGAGAAGTAGTGGCGGCTGGGAACAACATACTGTGGGACAGCCATGGCCATCAGCTGTTTGAAGCTGTCTGTGTCCACCAGCCTGAATGACAGCATTTCAAAGGCCAGGAGTTTAGAAATGCTGGCATTCAGGCCCATAGCTCGAGGGTGGCTAGGTGGGAATTTACGCTTTCTCTCCAAGGTTTGTGAGATGGAGAGCTGAACGCTGCCGTGTGACATGGTGGAGATTCTTGGTGACGCAGGTGGATGTGTCGGTGGCACATCCTCTGTTTGGTGGGCGGCAGGTGCCAACATTCCTCCCGAGGCGGAGAAAGAGGCAGAGGCAGCAGCAGAAGAGGAAGCAGGGGGAGCTTGAGTGAGTTCCTTGTTTTTAAAGTGTTTACTCCACTGCAGTTCATGCTTTTCATGTAGATGCCTGGTCATGCAGGTTGTGCTAAGGTTCAGAACGTTAATGCCTCGCTTCAGGCTCTGATGGCACAGCGTGCAAACCACTCGGGTCTTGTCGTCAGCACAAGCTGTTCTGCTTTTGCACCCTGCTCCCTCTTTTGCTACGCTGTTGGCTCGGTCTCACCACTGCCTTTTCCTCTGAACTATCAAAGTCAGTGGCACGACCTTTATTCCATGTGGGGTTTAGGACCTCATCGTCCCCTGCATCGTCTTCCACACAGTCTTCCTCCCTGACCTCCTGTTCGGTCTGCACACTGCAGAAAGACGCAGCAGTTAGCACCTGTGTTTCGTCATCATCAGAGACGTGCGGACTCCGATGAGGTGGTATTCTCATGTCCTCATCATCAGGAAACATCAGTGGTTGTGCATCAGTGCATTCTATGTCTTCCACCACTGGGGAAGGGCTAGGTGGATTCCCTTGGGAAACCCTGCCATCAGAGTCTTCAAACAGCATAAGAGACTGCTGCATAACTTGAGACTCAGACAGTTTCCCTGATATGCATGGTGGTGATGTAACAGACTGATGGGCTTGGTTTTCAAGCGCCACCTGTGCGCTTTCTGCAGAAGACTAGGTGTGAAATAATGTTGCGAATGTGCTGGATCCACTGTCGGCCACCCAATTGACTAGCGCCTGTACCTGCTCAGGCCTTACCATCCTTAGAACGGCATTGGGCCCCACCAAATATCGCTGTAAATTCTGGCGGGTACTGGAACCTGAGGTAGTTGGTTCACTAGGACGTGTGGCAGTGGCAGAATGGCCTTGTCCTCTCCCAGCACCAGAGGGTCCACTAACACCACCACAACCGCGTCCGCGTCCCTTACTAGATGTTTTCCTCATTGTTACCGTTCACCAAGCACCACAAAAAGAAAAAAATATTTGGCCCAATGTATTGATTTCAAATTCAGGCCTTTTTATACAGGCACCTAACACTATCTGCCTATTTATTTACGTAGCGTATTACACTTATCCAGGCACAGCAGTAACCACTGATTTAGGGAATATCTATTGTAGGGCTAGTATTTAGGCCCTGGATGAAAGGTATTCTTTATGGACAGATTTACACTTGGAGATGCACAGTAGCGTGTTAAAAAATATGTGGGATTATGCCTTCAGCAATTGTATTTTAACACTTTGTGTAATATACCCTTTAACGGACAGAAATACAATGGGAGATGCATGGTAGTGTGTGAAGTTATTGAGGATGACCCTCTTAGCACTTGTATATACACCTTGAGTGTAATATACTCTTTACGGACAGATTAACACTTGGCCTGCAACAGCTGGAACACCAGATTCAGGCTATTGCTATATTAGCAAGTGAATTTCACCCTTGAACAAA